>JBBMJZ010413094.1:10834704-10844748 GCA_037833815.1 Zingiber zerumbet
TATTGTTTAATGATGTCGTTTCGAACTATTGCTTGAATGCATGCTTTCTACTAGGCTGTATCATGCCTGAATCATCCTTTTATACTTCTTTTTCTTTCCTTTTCTTATTTACTCATGTTGGTAGATGCAATTTAAGGATGATACCTGGAAAGAAAATCTTCTTATTCGAGGAAATTAGAGAAGTTGATTTTTTTTAAAAAAAATTATGGGCTCGCGGGTTGACCCGCCAAACCCGCAACCCGCCTTTGATTGGGTTGGGTTGGATATTTCCCAACCCGCCAAGTCGACGGGTTGGCCCGCCCCGCCCCGCCCCGCCGCGGGTCGGCCCGTTTGACAGCTCTAAACATTGCCCCTCATATTTTTTTAGGTACAAATAGTCTAAAAATGAATATAATTCCTGTTAAATTCAGTACTTTAAACTAGGATCGAATATATTTTCTATTAAATTGAGCACGATTTTTTTCTACTTAATATAATTCCTCCTAAATTCAGTATCATTTAAAAAAAATCTAGTATATTTTTCATCCAATTGAATATCATTTAAGGAAAATCTAATATATTTTCTATCTACTTTAATGTACTGAAATTAAAAAAAATTATACTCATTTTTAGACTTTTTATACCTAAAAATATTAGGAGTAATTAGATAAATACATTTAACTAGAAGTGAAAATAAAAATTTTTTTAATAAAATCTACATGCAAAATTTTATTTGCCAATAAATACTATATGTAAATTTTCCCTTAAAATGGTATGGACATGCATCATTCTTCTTTGTTATTATTTTATTGCAGAGGATGTTATATTTGTTACTACGTGATCGAAATTAAATTTAAACATACCTATGTCGTTAGAAAAAAAAACTCTTTTATTACAATTTATTATTATTTTGTCTAAAAATAGTTTTTTTAGTTTATAATAAATAGATTTTTTTTCCTCTGTATTAATGATATTAATATACCTACTAGAGCAATTAGATTAATATAAGTCACTTGCAGCCTTGTCACAATTTTTTACCATTCTGTATACGCACTTTCTAAGTAAAATTTATCCTATAAATAAATCAAAAGAAAAGACTGTCTATTTATTATTAAAAATAAATATATAATTGCCCAATCAGCACAGAGAAAAATATTTTCCACCGACTTACACAAAGCCCTGCAATATTAGTATTGTCCTGAGTCCTCCGGCACGCTAGGACAATCTTGGCGGGACTGTTACGGTGACTGCTCACCTTATGCTGCAATTGCTACTGTCCTGAGCAAATTTCCCAGCCAAATATACTAAGACGAACTCACTCATCATCAGCGTTCTTCGCATTCCTAACCTTCCAAACGTGCCAAAAAGCAAAGGAAATGGTCGAGATGAAAGTAAATGGTTTCCAGCATCAAATAGAAGTGATCTCGGCTGGACCTACTAGGAAAATTTTGACTGAGAAATGAAGAATAGGTAAAAAAAACATTCCTTCAGGCATACGATTAAAATCTCAAAGTATTATCCATCACAAATGATCAAATTGAATCGCCGTGGGTGAATTCCTGCTTGGCTTAATCCACCAGTTTCATGATGTGACCATGTTGAACTGGAACCTTGACAACTGTTGAGGAATTGTAGAAATGACAGGTCCGTATCTCTGCATCAAAATAATGGTCATTGTTTCAGATATGTAAGTGAAAGTTTTCCCGTTGGAAAGCACGACTAATATATAGAAAATTTGTTATGGCTAATAGAATAGGCTCTAAATTGGTAAACTTATCTAAAGTTGTGCAAAGAGATTAGGATGAGCTTCAAAAAGGTTATTATCGATAAGTGGTGTTTCTAATGAACATGTAATACATCTACTGTTATTGTACTCGAGCTAATCTTCATAGAATGGTGCTAAAAACTATACTTATATCGAGATATGAAGATGATATTACCTGAACATTGTCATATAGTTCAAATAATGGAACGGCAAGCAATTTCAAGTTTTTAGGAACAGCAAAATACTCTCTTTCTGAGAGGTGGACAATGAAAAGCTTCTTGCATTCCTGGAAATAGAAGTTGTTTGGTTTAGTATGATATCACAATCGACAGATTTGGCCCCTGATGTGATGAATGCAACTTACCTTTGGCTTTGTAATGTGAGGAGGGCAGTATGGATACATTACCGTCTCAAAGTTTGGCCTCCACCAAGTAGCAACACACTCCCCGATCTGTAAGTTGGTAAACAGATAAGTAACATAAAAAAGTAACGCATGATAAAGCTTATTTGATTAAATTGACCACTGCATAAAAATGAATTCGCAACAACTTTTGACAGAAATCTTGAGTATGGTTCTTCAAACATTATGTGAGTATATAAATTCTATCAAAAGATTAGAGTAAAGAAGGCTAATGGAGGGAAGAATAATGAAAACTCAGCGTTGAATATGGAACCACATCAGTTGATCATCAATAGAGAAGGGGATTGACTCACTTCTAGTCTTCAAATTCCTCATTTGGAATGGGCAAAGAAAAACAGTCATCGGATCAAGCAAGTCAATCAGACCAAGACATCTGCATCTCATTACTTCAGAGAAAAAATAGCATCTCCGCCTTTAATGAATAGAAGACTTACTATGTGATGTCCTCTTTTATGAAACATGATTCATAGTTTCATGCTCCTTAACAACTTAAATGCCCCAACCCCATCCTTAGACTCTTAATAGAGCACTAATTATTTTAAGTGACAATTTTTTTTATCATCCCAAAATAACTTCCAATTTTTGCAGGGATTTCCAGGCCATCACCCTACAGGAAACGTTCAGTACTTACCTGAAGGTTTTCCCTTGAACAAGAAATTCTTTATCTTATAACTTATAAGAGAATCCATATTATGAATTCTAGATAAGATTCAGATAAGAATGTTCATTTTTAGGAGGATACCAATGCAGCCAACTGTTTTGAGGATCTAGTTGGAAAATCACCTGGGACATTTGTAATTAACGCCTGTTCATAGAAGCGAAAGCAAGTGGAGTTGAACCAAGCTGAGCTTGAGTGTGTTCAACCTAGTTTTTTTTTTTATTGAGCTTGTTTAAGCTTGTCTATTAAATTTTTTATCGAGCTCAGCTGACAATGTTATCCTTATAATTTAGGTAAAATCTAAAAAATAAAACTTATATCATGTATTTTTTTAACATATTGTCAAAATTTTATAACTGTAAATATTTATATTACCTTATTTTTTATATTTTTAATAAAGAAATAACAATATATTACGTGACTGGAATGATGTATTTCAATTAAAGTCCTTTTTGCCAAAGAAAAGTAACAAAATGGAGACAATTACTTTTGCTACCTCTAATAGTATGGATGCTAGATTTGAAGGGCTATTTGCTCATCTAGAAGTGAGCATTTGGTCTGTCGTATGTTAGAACATTCCCAGGAACGTTGTAGTGATATATCATTGTTGTGTTTGGTTTGAGCATTTATTTAAATTGCCTAGCATCTCACTTGGCAATGTGAAAAATGGCGCTCGGTGCACGAAGCTCCAGCCAATGTGGGTCATGAGGAAGGGTCTATTGTACACAACCTTATCTTACTTTGAAAGAGAATGTTTCTGAGGCTCGAACTCATCACCTCTAAGTCACACGGCAACAATTTTACCATTATACCAAAGCTCCCCTTCACGTGACAATGTGAAACATGTAGCCACAAAATATCAAAATGTGATTCCCACAAAACTATATGGTAATCTTACCCTCCACCACTAGGGATTTTGAATTATATTTTGAAATACAATATTATATTAATTTATTATAATATACTGATAACAATATTTATAGATCATATACTAATATTAGCTATGTTATATTTGGCAAATTTAAAAACTAATGAAATTATGCTCAATAAGTTAATATCCATAAAGAGCAAATATTACAAAGCTAAAAACTGTTTGACATTGTATTCATATTAATGCATTCATTAAACCTATGTTAATCTACGTTCTCTTTCAACAAATTCCCAAAAATGTAATTCCTCATGACAATAATTTAGGAAATCATAATGAGAGCAATTGTACACTATTTTCTCTTGGAATGAGATTAGCACATTCCGGCAATAAAATAAGCTTGTGCAATGCAAAGAAAGAAAATCAAACGAAGGCAAAGCAAATAAATAAGTTAAACACCTGCCAATTTGGCTGAAAGGAAGCTGAACTTGGAGCGAGTTTGCTGAACAGTTTTCGTTTCAAGCCTTCAATTTCTGAGAACAGACACAAGAACTTTGAATCACGTATGAAGAGACTTTGGACGTGCAATCAATAGCATATAGCTCAGGGATAATAGGACATTAAGATGACTACATCTAAAATGGCATGGCCTACCATTTTCTCCAGGTTTCAAACGTCCACCAGGGAGTTTACAGAAAGTATTTCCTATTTGCAGTAGCAGTATATGTGGGTGGTTGTGCTCCTGAACCTAAAAGAATAAGAAAAAAGACAGTTTAATGAATGTGCAGAGAAATATACTTTAATGAACAAAGGTTGATCAAGTGATGGACTATCATTATGATCAAATGAAAGGGTAAAAACAAGGGGAAATGAAAAGCCAATAAAATAATGGTACTATGTCTAGTTATCTACCAACAAAATCCCTTCAACACTTGTCCTCATGCCTTCTTTCATATAACTGAAACAAACAAAAAGAAGCAATAAAAAATTGTAAATTATAAATATCCAAATCAATAATAAGCTACAAAAAAAAGAAAAGTAAAGAAGGTGCACAGACTTTTCCAATATAATCAACAATCATATTAAAAAATTCACCAACGTTGTCAAGCTGTGTTTATCCTATATAAATATTATTCCTTCATCAAACCAGATGCACAATGATATTAGTATAAATATTCAACTTATCTAAATTATTTTTAATATATTAACCAAAATTTCTTTGCCTCCCTCAACCCCTTTATACACCAATCCATCTAATAGATTCAATTTTTATAACTATAGAATCCATTAGTCGTATTGGAACATATCAATACCATCATAGACTATTTTCTTTTATTTTATCATCTACTCAAACTATACCTAAATGCTCTTAGAGTGTTATATCTATCTAACTTTACTCCTTTTTACCGAAATTCAAATTCCTTCTCTAGCACAATTTAGGCACAAACACACCCCTTGCAAAACCATAGTAACTCTATCCCTTATTGTGACAGCATCTGCCTCCACTATCGCTACCCAACCTACCTATGAACCTGATCTCTCCTCCAGCATCCATAAGATGTGACCTCCAATCATCTCTTCTATGCAGTAAAATATCACCAATGAAGAAGCAATTATTATTAAAAGAAGTGCAAGGTCTTTCCCACAAAGAGACAATTGTCTTACATAAGAGGACGGAGATCAATAACATTATTGCTTTTGGATTATGTAAATTCCCACAAAGATGAATTAGGAGGGCAGAAGGTGACCACTAACCTTTAATAACCTACTGTAGCATAACTAGTGGACAGTCAAATCATGCCTAAGATCACATTAAATTTGGTGAAATTCAGCAACAAAAGATCCGCAGGAATAACCCAACATCGAGCTCTGACCAAAAGTCCTTTAACTCAGCCTAAGTGCATCTCACGACCTGATGATCTAATCACAACTAGTTAGCTTTTCTCATGCCATGGTTTCTCTTCCCATTTTGTTCAATAAGCCACATAGAGACAAATATATATGCTACCAATATCTATCAAAGAATTGCAAGATATGAAAAAGAAATAAATAAATAGAAATAAAAACATATATAAGCACATGAATAATTGCCAATTTCGCATCTCGAAACCAGACTGAAGTCGAAAGATAAGACTTTTAACATATCAAATTAGGGTTTAAGTGACGGGGAGAGGGAAGAAAGCGAATCAGAATCCCCGTTGCGATAGCGGAAACAGAGAAAGAAGCGGACGTACTTGAGCTTCATGCGTGCGAGACGATCAGCGACGGACGTGTCCTTCTCCATCTTGGGCTCCTTCGCCCCGAAGGTGTAGTTGGTAAGAGGGTAAGTGTTTACCACCGGCGACGATACCATCTCTCTCGTCCTCACCTCTGGCTCCTCCTCGACTTTGCTGCTCTCCACCACACCGCTCCTTTCCGCCGGAGACCACTGCGAGAAAGCGACTCGTCGCCGTTGATGGGTAGAATAGGACGCGCCCAATTCTCTTCGCTGCAGCTGGTTTAGGTCGGACTCGGGTGCGTATACGGCGGGTAATTGAAGAAGATATAATAAAAGAGAGAAAGTGTTAAAAAATAAAAAATCTTAATTTATAGAAGATTATACTATTTATAGACAAATCGAATTATAATTTTTAAAATTTGTTTCTCAAATTTTTAAACAATAAAATCGAATCAAACTGTCAAAATAAAATTTAAGAGTCAAGTTTAAAATTTACCGATTGAGTAATAAGCATAGTTATCAATTCATAAAATTTAAGAGTCAAGGTTATGTTGGTTCAAAGGAGGATTAATTTGGAGTTCAATTTTTAAATAAGATAATCGATTTAGTCATTTTATAACTTAAAAATTTAGCAACACCAATTTGACCATAAGTCGAACAGCTGAATTATTAAAACAAAAAAAACTTAGCAGCACCATATTTAATCTTTTCAAATTGTAATTTTTATTTAGTATTAATCATTAAGTTCATAGCAAATTGTAGATGCATATTCATTATACAAAGCATTAGATAAGGAAGAGATAGAACCGATCACAATTCGAAATCGACGGCTTAATAATTGAAATCACCAATTTAATGATTCTTAGTAAGTCAACCCTTAACATTAACCGTATAAGAAGATTATAATTCACGGTTCGAAACTATCAATTCATAATTTGTCAAGAAGGTTACAATTCACGATTCAAAACTATCGATTCATAATTTGTCAAAAAGATTACAATTCACGATTCAAAACTATCAATTCATAATTCGTCACAATTCAAGATCAAAATTATTTAAAATAAAAATAAAAATTCTCCCCTTCTCCCTCAACGATGGAAATCAATCGTCTAATTATCTGAATTGCTTTTACTCTTTTCTTTATATTTTAAATCACACTAATATTATTTTTTTTTTACTCTCTCACTTATTCTTTCAACTATTAAGGATAATAATATAGTAAAAAAAATTCATTAGTTTTTAAATAATTAACTAACAGGTAAAAAAATCAATCTATTATAACCTAGTTGATTAGGTTATTAAATAATTAGCTTATAACCGAGTTAGTTAGTGATCATGTGTTTATGTCTAAAATTGAGGAAAATGGATAGCCGACTAGGTGACGTTGAGCTTGGCTATGAGAAAACTTTGAGCAAAAGGAACCTGGTGCCATTCTCGATCCTGCATGTCAAAGAGAAAAACTAGAAAAGGGAAACGTCAGTAACCGGATCAGGGAGGGGTCCCTGGTGCAGACACTCTAACATTCAAGTCAGACAGAAGGTGAAGAAAAGGATGAAGAACGGTGGTGACGAATTGTGAACTCTGATAACGAAGCGTACCTGCGCATGTGGGTGGAGACCAGTTATGTATTGTTGTTCTTTCTCTATACGAATATCAATGCATTTCTAAAATAGGATCGACTATTCTGACATTCTGACAAGTTTTCCTAAAATAGGTTGACTATTTTTGTACTTTGTAGGATAGAAGCTTCTGTCACAAGAATTACATAGGGAATATTCCCTTAATTATGTGATAATAGTTATATAAAACGCCAAAAATGAATATTAGGTTGTTGCACTGATAGACCATTAATACGCTTTGAGGGTAGGACGATTGAGCTCCCTTTAACGTCCGATAAGATATCACTTTTGAACGGGGTTGGGTTGGCTAAGGAATGCTGACTATCTAGAGGACTCAGTCTCTCTGAGGACTGGACTTTCTTAAGGACTCGACCTCTTTGAGGACTCAGCATCCATTTAGGCAAGGAGTCTGGCCGAGTCGAGAGGACTTGGCTCGAGATTCTATTGAATTAGGAGGACTCGGGATCCGAGCGGACAAAAGGTCCGATTGGTTTGACTATTCGGTCGAGGTGTACCTCGAGTGTTGACCCCTCCTGGACTTTGACCGTCACATCAACTAGCTTTCTTGACTTTGACCGATCTTGGGGGCCCTACTTTATTCGTCGTATCACAATTCTCTCATTCAAGTCTAGTCGAAGGAAGCTACAAGCTGACTGACTAGACACTTGGGTCTCTTTGTGTTTCTCATTTCTCGCTTAGATGCTCAGTCTATGACTACTCATTCGGCTCAAGCTAACGTCATTCTACTACCACTATAGTTGTAACTCGAAAACAAGGTACGCCACTCATAATTAATGTTTAGTGCGATAAGAATGTCTTTGGACCATAAAATGATTAGCGTTTTTCATCCTTAATAAATACATGTTGTATCTCTCCGCCACATGGTGGGCACCTGTGACCAGAATGTCTGAAGTGGAAGGTTATTGTTAGGGTTTGATGTGATAGGTGGCCATTCGAATTCAATGACCCTAATCCTTCCTCTCTCTCCTACTCCCTATGATCGGATGGCTTAAGTGGCACATTACTAGGATTTCTAAGGTTTCAAATGTTCCATTCTAATCTATTTTTCATCCCCTTTCGCGACTTCTTCATCAATCCTTCTCACTATCCCCTGCGATTGCTTAGGGCTTCCTCTCTTTATAGTAAGTTTGTTTTTCACACCCCCTCAATTTCCTTCATCCTCTTTTAATGGTCGTCATTTCCCCTTCTATCATTCATGGCCTTTGGTATACCTCGACAACCTCAAACTTTAATGACGAGGAGCGGACCAGATACGCCTCACCTATCACCTTCCTAATGACCACCATATCATTATACCTTTAGGTTACGATCGTACCAACCTTCCTCCAACCGACTAAATTACCCTTTGTAAATATCAGTTTCTGGTCAGTCTTCGTTTTTCGTTGCACCCATTTGTTTCCAAAATTTCTTGCTACTTTCACATTTCCCTCTAATAGTTAGCCCCCAACTCCATTAGGTTGTTATGTGGCCATGATTCTCTTCTAATTGTATCGTATCCCTTTGATCCCCCATATCTATCACTGCTTTTATTATCCCAAAAAATCTGAACATGCCATCTTTATTTTCCAATTTCGATCGGGCTCCATCTAATTTGATAAAATATCTTCTTCCAATAAAGGTTGGAAATCTCATTATTTTTTATCTTTGGCTCATCCCTCCTGTATCCTTTTCAATCGGCTAGTAGATGGAATTGTCTCCTGCGCCAAAAATGGATGAATTTCGAGTGGAGCCGGCATATACCATTGCCTCAAGGACTCTATCTGGCCTAAAATTCAACACCCACCAATTGCTCTTAGAAGGTGTCTTATATATCTTCGGGCTTAATCTCATTTGAGTCCGACTGTCCAACATCTTCAGTAAGAAATTCAGCCCCCTTTTGATGTTATATCTAACTAATTTCTTTTTCTTATTTTACAACCAAAACCATGTGGAAGGCGTGCGCAGAAGAGTCCACCAAATTGGATAATGAAGAAATGAACCAGCACGTGGAAACTAAGTTGACTTGTTGCAACGCCTTACCGATCCACTCGACCAAGGAGTCAACCAATGGGGAGGGTGCTAGCAGGGCTGCAAGCAATGATGTAGCGACCAATACGGAAAAATTTTCACCCCCTAACCATCCTTGGTTCTCGAACAAATTCCTTTTGAGTCTGTAACATCTGGCATGCCTCTGTGCATTCACCCAAGGGAAGTTGATCAGCTGCGCCTATGCCTCCAATTTCAACCATGGCACCTTATCCTCGTCCACCCTCCGAACAAGGGGAGAGCTCAGTTCTTGCTCCTCCTGAACATAGGACCGACCCTCAAGATCCTTCCCCCACCGACCGAACACCAGTGGGTCCCTTCAGGCTGACCGAGCCCATCACAGCACCAGTCTCTTCTCTATCCCCTCACGAGGATGGCCCCACTTCCAAAATTACATCTAAGTCCCAATGAAGAACCAAGTCCACCTATCAGGGACCTAGGCCTCGTAAGGTTAGCATTAGACTTTGATT
>JBBMJZ010413094.1:10916917-10944734 GCA_037833815.1 Zingiber zerumbet
TGCTGGGTTCACTTGGTTTCCGGAACACATAATAAGTCGTAGGCTCCGATAGGTCCCGGGTTCGATTCCCGCGTAAAGCATTTTACGACTTATTTGTTTTTGCTACTTCTGGTACTCTAAAAATTACCTAAAAATATCCTAAAATTCCAGAAAAATACTAGGATATTTCTAAAATAAATTCGAGAATTTTCTGGGCTTTACACGGTGCGTCTGAGGGACGAGGTGCTGCAGAAGAGTACGGGGCCGGACGAGAAGGAGGCACGCGACATTTCCGAAAGATCAGAAGCTGGAGCGGAAGGTTGCTTAAGAAGGCCGGAAACTGGGTTCGGGTGAGCCCTATTCCGGATGGCAAAGATCACCCAACAAGCGGAGTCAGAGAAGAAGACCCAGACCGAGGCGAGCTGAGCTAGAGCAGAGGGTCCGAACAGAAAAAGTCAACATGGTTGACTTTAGGGTCCGGGGGCCTGGACCCATTCCGGGCGCCCGGAGTACTTTAGGGTCCGGGCGCCTGGAACCATTCCAAGCGCCCGAAGCCAGTTGCAGTCCTGGCACCCAGAACCCTTTCGGGTGCTTGAAAGTCAAATCTTATCAAAATCGATGTGTATATTGATCGACGCATTGAGGATAAAATTTTATCCCTTTCCAGGCGCCCCGACCAAGGCTATAAATACAGCCTTGGTCCATAAGCTTTTCATCCAACAAGCATTTCTGTACACAACACTTGTGAACTTCTCGTTTAGTTTAGCTTCTTCATTTTCTGCGCTTCATTGCTGTAAAGAGGCTTCTCCGCCTGAAGGAGATCTTTAGTGTGTGATTCATTCCTTGGATTAACAACCTCCTCGATTGTAACCAAGTCAAATTCGTGAGCCTCTTCTTTTAGTTTCTTTCTTTATTTAATTATATGCAAGTATTATTTTGAAAGTCCGAGAAGGGTTTGTTTTTATTTGTGAAGGTTATTCAACCCCCCCTTCTAGCCGGCCAACCGGTCCCAACTACAGCTACATAACTTTGAACATTTTATGAGTTTTATTGGGTTCTTCTTACTACCTTGGTCACTATGTATTTTCCTTGTTTAGGCAAGTTTCTGCTAGTTTAGGATAATATATTTTGTTAAAGTATTACACATTTCCTTTAGTAATAAATCATTTTTGTATTATTGAAGGTTTACTTGCATACTATTGCTATCGTAAACCTGAGATGTTGTGGAAATGTTCTACAAATGTTAACATGTGCTTATGTGGAACAGCTCTTTGATTGGCATGATGGTCATTTGTACTGCCACTCTAGCAATTGTTCATAGCCATGGTGGAAGTGTGACAACCACTATATATATATAAACAACTAATAATGTTTGTGATTCCCTCTATAAAGTAGCAAGGTTAACTTTATATCATTTTTGTGTCTCAATGGAAAACGCCAATGTGTAAACATGATCGAACACAGCCATATATGCAAAGTAGCAAGCAAACAAATAACAAAGTTACTTAGAAATGTAGTGTAGATAAGATTTAGTTCAGATGAATGGAATAATTTGATTACAAACATTAAATAGCTTCAGTATGTTAAGTTAGCTTCCTATTTCTTTACCTCATCATACAGGTGTATAAGAAAAAAATGCTAAATGCGCTGAGAATTCTGTAGGTACTAGTTACAGCACAATTATAATTTTGCATAAATTACAGATGGATCTCCTGCAACTAGAAAACAAACTACCATAAATGAAAATCAGAGACAGGAAGAGGGAAATGTATGAATACTAAGAAGAAAGAAATATTTAAATGGACAAGTCACAACTCTGTAAAAAAAAATTATTAGAATTGTAACAAAATCATTGTATGAACCCAATTACTAGTTTAACATAATTGATTTATTCAGAGAAACCAAAACTAACCTTTCTTTCCCTCGACTTGTACTTTAGCCATAGCAAGGAGTTCCTTTCTATTCTTACCATTAACGCGAGACATATCCTGTAGTCGATTCCAACAACCAAGAAATGATAGACTGGAGATTGTAAAATGAGGAATGAAAAAGATTAAATAAAGAAGAGTCAGCTGGTTATGGAAAGATACAATACTGGAAGAGGATAGCAAGGCGAGTTCAAGTATGATGTGGTATAATGGTCAATGCATTGTGCCTTGCTCTTTGTACCAACATGTTCAGCAACCTCAGCCCAGTTCCCAAGCCCATACATCTCAATCCCCTAAAGGTAACAACAAAGCTACTACTCATGGTTTACACAAGGGCAAGACTGAAGTACAAAATATTTCTGATAGGAAAGGATGGCGAATACCTCTAAAAGCAGTATTTCCTCGTCCGCATTCCAATCTGGACAAATAAGAGGGAAAGACAAGTTGTCCTGTAGAAAAATCAGTATTAGCCCAGGGATGTAACTAAAAAGTGAAAACTCCATTTTACCTAAGAGACCATAAATAAAAGTAGAGCACTAAGGAAATTAGAAGATGCATTCCAATCTGGATTCTTCCCTAAGAAATTTTTCATTTCCATTTCCTGCCATCTTACCTCTTTGGTGCAAAACTTACAACCCAAAAAAAGCTTCTCTCTTCTCTTTCTCTTCTACTCAAAACAAATGGTATGCTGCAATATAACCTAGTGGAACTATGTTATCACGTTATTCTAAGAAAAAATCAGAATTCTTTTTAACATACTTTTTATATTCTTGTAATTCACCATTTAAAAATTCACCAAAACAATTCACAACCCCAATTTGAAAACCTTAAACATAATATCTAGAGGAACAAGTTGAAGAATGAGAACACAATAACAGTTTGAGCAGTAAAAAATCATGAATTAGTTAATGTAAAGATAGAAGCAATTGTGCTAACCATAACTCGATATGGATGGTTGCTTTTATGTTGGGTAACTTCAGCACCAACAGAGAAGCACTCCACACATAGATCAAAATCAGGACATTTTGTGCATTTGATACGGATCTTCCCTGAAATGTCTTTGTTGCAATAGTTGCAGTGAAACAAAACTTTTTTCCCTTCGCTTGATCCTAGTCCTGCATCAGAAATCAGTTAGAAAGTTATCACAGAATTATTTTTAAAGGAAGTTTCAGATTTCAACAATCATAATGGAACGAGTATCAAAATGTCATCACTAATAGGTTCCAAAAAATGGAATAGGTAGAGTTATTGTTTATAATTGGTAACAAACTAAGATACCACTGAGCATACTAAATCTAGTGCAATATCATAAGAAAGAAAACTATCATTTAGAGATACAAAAAAACAGCCTCATGAAAATGATAAAAAGCAGCTTAAGAGTAGTTTAGCAATTGACTTATTTGATTACAGTGACATACTCTTAAGAACTTACTCTATGCTTAGTAATCATCCTACAGCCTTCTAAACAAGAAATGTTGGTTTTACAGGAAAAAAAAAATGAGCATGGAGCATCTTTAAACATTACGTTTGTAGCAACCAAGGTGTACTCCAACCAACGGTTGCTTAGCTAAACCATCACTATGCATCTGAATAAGTTCCAATTGCACAACTGGTGTCTGGACAGGTTCTCAAACAAGGTTTTTAATGCCTTGTACCGGTAGGACTGTAATCAAGCTTCACTTTGCAAAACCATGGATTCATAATTATTATAATGCTAGCTAGGCTATCATTATGAAGAATTTTAATTCAAATTGGCATCCACTAGGCTCTCTTATTTTTTGACAGTCACGGACCCCTTTATTTAATCCTTCCTTCCTACTCCTTAGAATGACTGATATACTCAAATGATCAAGTAGCAAGATTTGTGTACCAAATACCATGGTGAAGTCTTTCTCCATTTTTCAAGACTTCAATTTGATCTGCATTTGATCAAGAACAAGTTTTGTCTTGCTTGGGTGTATCATCAACTGTAACCTTTTATTCTAGGAATCTGCTGATATCCATTAAATCATGGGACACTCCAGGAATTACTATAGGATGGAAAGAAAGGTGGTATTTGTGCATGTCCATGCCCTTTTTTTTAATTGGGGTTGCGATCAAAACATTAGGATTGGAATTGTAAATGATGGGGCTCAACTGTAAATGTCGTGACTTAGTGAGGCTACTAGTGTCTTGAAACCATAGATCTCACAGTCTACCCTGTCATTGTCATTCTTCTAGTGTAGCATTTCATCCTTAATTTGTTGGGAAATGAATCACTGTGGTTCACCTATTTGTCTATTTGTTGATAATGCTATTCAACTACATGCTAGTACTCCATCATTGGGTTTTTCCTCTTATATGCATAGGCAACGTCAAATGAATTAACATTTGCCTCCTCAAAATAGTCTCACCACTGCAAATGTGTAACTTTGCCTCCTCATAATGTGCTCACAACTGTAGATGTTTATAATCACCATATATAACCTTCTCCGGTCAAAGGGCTCCTCCATCTTGCTTAAGAAAGGGTGGAATCGTACAAGAACCTCCATTGAACTTAGATGCATGGTTTAAAATTTTGTTCAGTGAAATGGGCGAAATTTGTCATTCTGCACACCGCCCAGCATAGGCACCGCATGCCACCGCGGGGTCACGGAGGTCATCGCGGGATTGCAACGACCTCAACGGGATCACAGAGACCTTAGTGGGTCGCAGTCGGGACGCCAAAGTCGCAGCGGGGACGCTTGGGTTTGGGGCCTTTGGGCGTCCCCACGGGGTCACGAAGGCCCATAGAGGTCGCTGCGATCAGGCAACCTCTGCGGATCGCGACGAGGACACTCGCAAGCAGCAGGTGCGATGATGCAGAAAGGAAACCTTATGTTAATAATTAAACCTTAAATTAATAATTTCAATCAACTCTTAGCTATAAGAGCATCCACATTGGTATTAATATGTGAGTGTTATAACACACACAAAAAATGTTACAAACCAATGTGGATGAGTCTTATAACCCTCATACATTAACAACATTCAATTCTTTGAACACTATTAATGAACAGATTTTATATAAAAAAAATTAAAAAATGGATATAAAAAATAAAGATAATAAATGGGCAGTAGGACCCATAAATAATCAATATTAATGTTAAAATGAATGTGAGTGTGTGTTAATATAATGGATACGCCATATGTTATTTGAAGAGATGGTATATATTAACATTCAAATCAATACGGATGCCCTAATAGGATAATCAAAACAGACTTATTCAAAGTCTAATAAAATTATCCCATTAATTTAATATATATTTTATTTATACATTTTAATTACATAAATATATAATAAAATTTTTATTTTTTATTTATTTATTTACCATATGAAGATACTGCGATTCCGTATTTTTTTTCCTTTCTAAAAAATTATTTTATTTTTTCTTTTTTGCATTTTAAATTTTTTAATATTTAGATTAAATTTTTTATTTTTAATTAATATATTTTGTATTTAAAAATACTGAAACTGTATCATTTTAGTCATAAAACGAAACTATGATACGGTTCAAAATTTTAAACCAATAGAGCAATAGAAGTGATGTTTTCAACCATGGTCTTATAGAACAACATTGGCCACAATGGTAGACTCCTCGACCCATGAAGCATCCTTGAAGCTTCAACATAAAAGTAAAGCTATTCGATCAAAATGAAGGCTTATCCAAAAAACATATTGTTCAAAAATCCATTTTCAGTTTTTCACAATCATTCTTGCAAAATTACTCAATGTGTTTGTAAAAACAAAAAAAGTCTCTAACTGTTATAAGGCTACTAGTGATACAGTCTTACATAAAATCAAATCAGTATAAGATCCATTAATTAGCCCCGGTATAGTTTGGACTAACATGCCTTCTTGTTGTAATTTGATAGATAACATTGTATCCTTAGCACATTTCTATCATGAAACAGACTTCATAACCCTTTCCAAGGAATAAATGGTTCTCATCCTAAGTAGAACGGCTGACCAAATAGGGAAAAAATGGTTACAAAAAAATTCTGTTATTCTTAGCTCTGGAAACAAAAGAGAACATAAGCAAAAAAAGAAACCTGTTGTTATAGTTTCCAAAGCCTCTCCACTTGAAGCAACTCTCCTTCTCTTCGATCTGAAGAAAAGAGATGTTGGAAAATGATCAATAAAAAAAATAATCAAAGCAAAAAAAACAACACAGTTTATCTACACATTCCATATAAAGCATTTAGCATGGCTAAGCCACCAATGCAAGCTTGATCATTTAATACACTGCCAAGTACTGATTACTAATCGATATCATATTCAAGAAACCAAGATAAGTAACTGGAATAAATATATTATCTAAATATTTGGATAGTGTAAAGAGGACATAAAATAAAAAACAACTTGACCTTAAAGATCTGACTAGCTGAATACCTCGCAAGGATGAGTACTAACTAGTTAATGAATTTGGAAATACTCAGAGATTACATTTGCTGAGGTTTATATAATAATTATATCTGCAGCAATAAGTGCTAATTATTGGGTAGTCATAGGCATAGTGGCCCAAATCTGGCCCTATCAAAAAATATACAATTAGAAATTTTGACCTGAATATGAGACTCAACCCAAAGTGATCAGATTTCAAGCTGCAAAAAAGAAACTTTGAACATGATAAATTTTCAGGTTAATTTGGGAAAAGAATTTTGGTATCTATGAAATTTAGTTGAGTGAGATAAAATTTGGTACAAAGTAATGTAAATGTTTGAGTCAACAGTTGTCATGTTTGTGTCAAAATTTTCAAATATTTATATTAATATAACCATTGTAATTAAGATTTTATAAAATTAATTAACCATTATTTTTAAAATTTTAGTTATCTTCCTATTCTTAGTATTAGCAAAGAATAATTTAAGATGAATCAACTTGAATGGTACTTCAAGAATTATCTATTCATATATCATAATCCTTATTTTTAATATTTTTGCTTTAAATTTAATATCATACCGCATATCACTTTTTCTATTTATCATTTATATTTTAGTATTGTAAAATAAATTGTTCATTACATCAAGCTTCAAGTTAGTAAATATTCATAAAAAAAAAGTTATCTCTTGGCTAATAATAATAACTTCACTTATTCAAAAAGAGCATCAATTTTTGCAAATTGAAGTTACGTTTTCAGCTTTGGCAAGAATATTTTTGTTGAATAAAGTTGTTACAGATTATTATTCTTGTATTTGTTTCAATCTTGCTATGCCATTTTCAGCTGTATTGCTCTATTAAAGCTTTTAAATCTGATTAGGGCAGGAATTTCAGTTATTGATTTGATGGTTATGCAAGTGTCAATAGTTAATGAAATTGATTGCAATCAACCAAACATATGCAAATCGACTATATAGCTAGCCTTCACAGGAACCATGTAACCGATTTAATTGAGATATGAAGGATCCTTTACCTTCAAGCTTTATGTTTTCACCTGTTCTGTTTTCTTAGACTTCCCTTGACACCTTATTTTCCAACGTTGGAAGAGATGATGGGAAAAAAACAGTACCTTTTTGTTTAATAATAGTATTATAGTTTCCACATCTCAACTGTTGAGCATTAGCTGACTTACAAACAAAAAGACAAGCTTCCTTGAATTACAATAATGGTGTGCCTAGATAATTCTTTATGTGGTTGTGCGCCAAATCAATTCTTAGTGTTCACTGCATCCTTTATTACAAAATAATAAACCATGTTTTCCAGTAATTCACCAATTCATCGTGTCTTTCACAACATTATGCTACTTATCTGTCAAGCATGGGAAAAGACAAAATTCAGAGTTGAGCATAAATCTATTTTTCATATAATATTGACTTTCCAAACTTATGTTTTTCAGTTAGAAAGGCAACTCCTTTTTGTTTTCTTTTTTTCCTGTTCAGAGGCAATATGTTCCACTTAAATATCTAGTCTCAGTTAACCATTCCGCCAGTGTTAAACTCGTGAATAATTGCATAGCATGAGCTCAAGTATCTTGGGAACATTTTGAACTATGCTCGAGTATAATTCTACCCCTCACTCAAAAAAAAACATAAAATAAATGAAACTATATTTCGGGGATAGATTCCTCAATATTACAATAAAAAAACACACACAAATACAAAATATTGACCACATGATCAAAGGCAGGAGAATTCCATAAACTGAGCGTGATTTGCTTATAGAAAACTTTCCGTAAGTAAAGGGAAATCACAAATCTACCTCTGATTCGTCTCGTCATCTCCAGAATTATGCACGGCGCGGGAGCGACCCATCAAGGAGGAAACGGTAAACTACAACAACCCTAATGGTCCACGGCAAGGGATTTCGTGTCCCGAAGGGCGGAGAAGGACAGGGAGTCAAGAAAGAGATCGAGAGGATCTACTCTTCTTCCATTAAGGAGGTGGAAGGGAACCAGATCGGGGCGGAGATTTCGCAGAGGAGGCGGCGGCGGCGGCTGTCGGCGAAGGAGCCGGAACGACCGACCGACCGATCTTTTTGTCTCGGCAGCGACCTGTGACCCGCAGGGCAATCCAATGGACGCATGGCCGCAATGTTCAGGCAACGAACGGTTCAGATCATCCAACATTTTCTGAAAATAGTTAACGTTCACTTGAGGCCCCCTCTATTCCTTAATTTTTTAATATTTGACCTTAATTTTTGTATTTTGTTAAAAAATGATTAAATTGAATATTTGAATCCAATCCAAGATTTGCATCGATAGGATCAATCAGAAGCGGACACTCCGTTCGTGGTAGCCATGGCGCAAACGTATGTAGGTTTCCACATCCTTGCAAAAGGACATCTTTTATTTAAGAAAAATAATAATTAAAATAAATTTAAAAAATAAAAATATCTTTTTATTTTTTATTTTATTTTGACAGTTGACAGAGTATCTGGTTTATGTCATTTAATAACATGTTGGATTCCATAAAAATTTATCATGAGTATCAAAATAAATCGAGAAGCATTTTACTATTTTACAAAATTAAGAAATACATGTGAAATTAAGAATGGATTTTGCCTGCTCGGAGGCATCTTTTATTATCCATACCCCCATTATATATATATATTTATTTATTGTGACTAAATTAATGCAAAATGTCCAAAAACATCTCTTTCATCACAACTCACAAGAGCATTGGAGAGTGTCCAAACAATGCATTGCCCACCACACTTGTGGACGTGCACCTACTTCCTCAAATTTATATACATGCTAAAATACATTGTTTTCCTCTTGAAATTTACTGAATTAAATACATGTAACAAGACCTTAGTTACTGTTGAGGGCAAGCATTAAACAAAAGTAAGGAATTATGTTCCTATGCTTGTGCATTGCTGTTTGAGTGTTTCCATCTTAGATCATTAACCTTGTTCATTTGGCTCAATAAAACCCTCTTTTTTTCTGTATTTCATTCACCTATTAGCATGGGTAATTTGTATTTACTTCTTCTTCTATCTTTTTTTTTATGCTTCATGAAGAAAGTGAAACTATTAATCAATTCACCATAATTGATGGTCAATAAACTATACTAATGAGTAAAAGATTTGATTCTAGCTCGTAGAAAATTTGATGTGGCTCAAAACACTGCATTTACTCTTTTGTTGATACACGGATTAAATCATAATTTGCGCCCTCATCATCATCCACCCTATACTCTCCATCTCCTTTTCCCCTCTCACACACACAACACTCCATGTGCATTTGAATCCCATCTTGATTCTCGTTTAACAACACACTCGCTAGTTTGTCGATGCACCCACTGATCATCCCTAGTTTGTGCACATTGTCGCCAACCCCTGCCCTCAGCTTCCCTTCCCAAATATTGGTGGAGTATATAGGATACCTTGATTGTTTTTTTTCAACTATTCTAACATTACAATTAAACAAGAATCTTTCAAATTTAAGTCAAGTGTCCCAAATTCATCTAAGGTTTTGTACCATGTGTGAGGAATTAGTTTCTTAGATCACATGTGAAGTTTCTTGGGCTCCTTTTTGAACATATCATTGTTGTAAGGCTCTAAAAATGTCACATTAATGTTAAGATGATGATTCCCTTTAGTAATTTTGTAAAAGTACTTAATATCTCATTTTCTAAGGCATTCTTTCTATTATATTCAAATCATGGAAGTCGGATTTAAATTTCATGATAAAAAGGATGACATTAGCTTTTTATAATTAAATCGATTGCCTCTCTTATCAATACTTTGAAACGGAGACCTTTGTAAGATATGCCTAGGCTTTGGCAATGAGACTTAACTACCTAACATATTTGAACTATTAAGAATTTTTTAGCATAAACACCAACAGAAGCGGCAAGTGAATATCTAAGTTTATTGTATATTACAAGGCTAATGAAATCATTTTCTTTTTCATGGTATTGGCCATTATATAAAATATGCTATCAATAAAACATAGTTCGTTATTATTAGTTATTGTTTTATCATCTCTCAATCATTGTCCTTCCCTCTACCAAGTAGCTAGAGTATCCCTACGTTAATTTGGTATTCTTTATCGTCATAAAGAGAAATTGAGTCTCCCATATTGTCTCTAACAAGAGAACCCTTTGATATTCATTGGAGTCCCAATAAATCTTAAATAATATACGTTTGTCACTTTATGCCGACTACACTCACTATAAAATTTTAGATACATTGCTTCAAAATCTAGCATAGGTAATGATATTTATTGGAATCATAAGTGCCTTTGCAAACACTGATGGAGTTGGAAACAGTTGAAAATGTGAATGAAAATAAGAGGGGTGAGAGTGGATGGGAAATTAAGTGACATTAAGACTAATTTATAATCATAATTGTGAAAATGGTAAATGTGCGCACATTTGGAGGAGTGCAAATCTAGGGTTCATATTGCACTAACCCCAAATGACTCTAGTACGAGCTCTACCTGCACGTGTTAAATGATGGACCGATCGGGATAAAATTATCCAAAGCGGATCAACTAAATATTTTGCCAAATGGATCAAATTTTTATTGCTTGCTCGTGTATGTAACAGATGTATTAGTATGTCGATCTGAAACGATTGGACGATTAATGGAAAATCTTTAACCGTCATTATGAAACGAACGACCATTGATAATCGGTGACTAACGTTTCAAGTGGTTGAGTAAAGGTGATAAATGACTTTTATTTGATCATTTAATGCACTAAGGGTCTGAGCTCCTACATAAGGAAGTTGTGATAAAGGTAGGCAAAAAAAAAAAAAAAAATACAAATATGTTGAGCAAAAAGTCCATCCACTTTTGTCCCTAAACATTTCTTCCTCTCTCTCTTGCATTTCACTCGGTAGTTCTTCCTATGCTAGCATTTGAGTACTAGTTCAGTTTGTTACGAACAATTAGTGCTTTGTTGTGTACATAATTGTGTAATTGTGTTTTGAGAAATAAATGTCAAGTGTGACCTCAAAGCACTGTTAGAAGGGACAAATTTGTTTTAAAGAAAATGCATTAAACGAAAGCCTCTACGTCTCAATTTCTCACTTGAACACGATAGTTAAGTGTACGGCTTCTTGACTTGGCGCTCAACTTTCCACTCAGGCTCGGAAAGCACTTAGGACTCAGTCTCACAGGCTCAAGGTTACTTCCTGAGCACTTGCCCTCACTTCATAAAATGTGGAACCGCCACATTAGCGGCTCCCCTAAAGCCGGTCTCACGGATATGGAGGGAGGTAAATGCAGGTACACAGATGGAAAGTGCATGGCGAAAACGTTAACCCAGGCAGTGACATCCCAAGGATCGATCCCTGGACCTTTCAGCCACAGAACCATGCACCCCCCATCTGTGCTACGCCCTGGGGACCACTTGCCCTCACTTCATGAATAGCTAGACTTGCTCCCAAGCACTCGGTGCTCAAGCAGTGGCAAGCCACTCGGACTTGCTCCCAAGCACTTAACAGTCGGCAATAGAATGATGCAACTTGCTCAAGCAGCACTAAGCACTTGGCTTCCCACTTAGGCTCGGGAAGCACTCAGGCCATTCGGGCATGGTGGCACTCGGGAGTACTCGATGTCCCACTCAGGAGTAATCAGTGTACCGATCAGGATCACCCAGCATACCACTTGAGAGCACTCAACATTCGAGCAATGACATCCCACTCGGTCTCGAGCAAATCCACTAGGTAGTTCGGCAATGATTGTCTTGAGTACTCAGCAGCTCTAACAACTAGTGATGTAACCAGGATTTTCAACCAAAAGGGACAATTTTAAAATTTTTTAAACATTAATGTAGGTCATTTTCACAATCCAAAATCTTAAATTTTGAATTTAAGGAGTTCAAAACTAACATAAATTCAAAATTTCGATTATAATCATTGGTTCTAGTTGAAACAACGATCTATCAATCCTAAACTTATCTATAACTCACAATTGAAGAAATTTTTTTATGATATCACTTCTTTATAATATTTATCATTCCTATATATGAGCTACTTGGAAAAAATAAAAGGAAAATTGTTATTTTTGAAAAAAAAAATAGATAAAAAAAGATAAGTAGGAAGAAGGAAAAGAGGAGAGTTTTACCTTCTTCATTATCGACTAGCTTTGGTGAGCTCAGCAGTGACACAAAGAGAGCAAGGCAAGGTAAAACAAGGTTATTCTCATGGTGCCAACCAAAATCCAAAAAAATAAGAGAAAAGGAAGAAGATGTGAGGACTGCTCTCATTACTGGAAGAGGGCAACAACTGATGCTATATTTTTTACTTGCTAGAGAAGAGAAAGAACAAGAAAAGAGAACTCTTGTACTTGAGAAGTGTAATGGAAAAAATTGTAGGTTTACTGTCGTTGTAAAAGAAAAGAAGAGGAAGGAAATGAGGAAGAAGAGGTAGAAAAAAAATAAAAGAGATATGGATGGATGAATGCACTGCGGTGGTGTATGACATGATGGGGGCTTTAGCGTGCACATAGGGAGAAAATGGAGAAAAAAAGATTGAAAAAGAGAAAGTTTTCTCAAAATACTCCAATTCGTTTTAAGCTGATTTAACATATTTAAACTTTAAACTTGATTCGACCATAACTTAATCAAATTAACTTTAAATCAATCCTGGTTTAAACCAAATAATCTTTATCTCTGCGCCTATCTATTGGATTTAGTTTGAATACAATTCAATTTTAATTTAGCATTCTCACTTTGTATTATGCGATTTAGTTCATCAATTTATTATTATATATTTTATTTTTAAAATTCAATACTTAACCTTTCAAGTCACAATATTTTCTTATAAAAGTGATATCAATGGATAGCTTAGGTCGAGGATTTTCTAAATATATAGTCAATTTCAATTTTACAACAACGAGGTGGTAAATCGAGCGATGAAAATAGCATAAAAATTTGATATTAATTTTTTTAAAAAAAAAAATCAAGGGGTGATCCCCCGCTTTGTCCTCACATGGCTATACCACTGTGGACAACTCAATAGCTCAACCTAATCAGCTTAGTCTGACAGTTTTAGATTATGAGTTCAAGTCATTTTAATAGGGATAAGTATGAATTTAAATTCCTATAATTTTCAATTCAATATATTTAGCAATATCTACTCTAGTATCACTTGTTAAATTTAGCTGTCTTAACAAAAAATGATGAACCAGATAACATTGAACTTGGATCGATCGATTTGGCTCCATGGAAGTTTCTTACTGACCACTAGGATAAATCGACGGAAGTGCTCGCGGCGGGAAGCCTAAAAGCCCAGTATCTTGTAATTGTGCATCTCATTTAGAGGAAAATTCTTAAATCATAGATGTCTAAAACTTAACGCTTTTCCGTTGCACTATAGTCCTAGGGAAAATTTAGTTGTCTAAGACTATAATACACTTGTTAATTTAAATCTAATGTTGTAGAATATGAATAACCTTAATATAGTGAATAACCTTCACTAAATCACAATATATACATAGTTAATATCAAAACTAAACTTATCAGTAGAAATATAATTAAAATTAGACAAATTAATGCACACAAGAAATCTATACATCTTGGACTCCTCAATATGAATATCAATATTGAAAAATAAAATAACTCTCACTTTTAATACGTTTAATATTTTTTTTTAACATAAAAAACTCTCTTCAAGCCTTTTACTATCTAAAAGTATGAAGATAAATTCAACTAGAATTTGAAAAAACCTGTTTTAATTGAAGGACAATTATAAATGTATGCTCAAATATTATTTTATACCAATTTGCAAATGCCAATTGAAATTTATTATAATATTTAATTATATAAAAATAATCATTTTTAGCTTTTATGAGAATATCTGTTAATTTAACAGTGATGCAAAAAAAAAAAACTATTATATTGATTTTTATTAATTAATTAATTTGTTTGAAGAAAAAACGATAAAACTGAGAAAAGAGAAGACGTGAAGTGGTAAATAGTTGCGGCAATCTCATATGAGTTACTTAATAATAGACGAGACGAAGAAGAAAAGGAAGAGAAGAGGAAAAAGAGAGAGAGAGAGGAGAGAGAGGTGAAGAGGAACCCTTCTCGTTCGACCTTCACTTCCTCTTCTTCCAAATCTAACAACTCCGGAACCGATCTCCGCAACGCCTCCGCATCTGATACCCTCTGTCTCGGATTGGTAAGGCGCTCCCTCCCCCATTCTACCTGCAACATCCCCGATTGATTGATTCTGATGCAAAGGGCGTTCTCGCGATCCGATTGGTATCGATTTCGTTTTCTTTCGTGCCTTTTCGTCTTCTGTCGATGCTTTGTGGCTCTCTTGTCGGATCTGTGGTGGACGGCGGGGCAATGGTTGCCCGCCGATCGGCTGACGTGGTTATGACTTGTTGACCAAGTTTTGATTTTGTGCGTTGATCAGTAGTTCGAGATTGGATCTGATCCTCATTGATGCCTTCGGGTTCGATTTCCTGAATTAATTTCGGATTTTGATTCGAGGATGATGTCGATGATGATGACGACGGTTGGGTGGTGCTTAATTTGCAGGAAGGCGCATGGGGATGGATCAGGGAAAGCTCTTCATCGGCGGAATCTCGTGGGACACCAATGAGGATGGCCTCCGGGAGCACTTCGGCAAGTTCGGAGAGGTGGTGGAGGCCGTCATAATGAAGGATCGGAACACAGGCCGCGCCCGCGGCTTCGGGTTTGTCGTGTTCTCTGACCCTGCCGTTGCTGAAAGAGTCGTGATGGAAAAGCATACAATTGATGGCCGAGTGGTGAGTAGACTCCTATTTAATGTGCTTTACATTATCGTTATCGTCTTTTAAGCTTGGACTTCAGCTCAAATGGCAGTTCTCGATTAATTTCTTAGGTGGATGTCAAGAAAGCTGTTCCTAGGGACGACCAGCAAGTTCTTAATAGAAGCAGCAACAGCATCCATGCTTCTCTTAGCCCTGGCCGCACAAAGAAGATATTTGTGGGGGGTTTGCCGTCAACAATAACAGAAAATGACTTTAAGAAATATTTTGATCAGTTTGGGACAATAACAGATGTCGTGGTAATGTACGACCACAATACACAGCGGCCTAGAGGATTTGGCTTCATCACGTTTGATTCCGAGGAAGCTGTGGATAAGGTATTGCTCAATACTTTCCATGATCTGAATGGTAAGAAGGTAGAGGCCAAGAGGGCTGTGCCTAAGGAACTTTCTCCTGGACCCAGCACACGATTGCAGACTGGTGGATTTAACTATGGTGTTAATAGAGGTAATAATTTTCTTAGTGGGTATGCACAGGGGTATAATCCAAGTCCAGTAAGTGGCTATGGTATGAGGATGGATAGCAGATTAGGAGCTCTATCTACAGGGAGGAATGGACTCCCCTCACTTGGACCTGGATTTGGAATGGGACTTGATTACAATTCAACTTTGAGCTCAGGTATTGTAGGGAATACAAACGTTGGTAACATTCTTGATTATGGGCGGGCCTTGAACTCATTTTACAGTGGTGGGAATTCAAGTAGGTATGATGGTCCCATTCCATATAGTGGTTTTAACCGAAATACTAGCGCACTTATTAGTTCAATGGCTCGAACTTTACTGGGAAACACAGGCCTTAATTATCCTGTAAATTCTGCAACTGCAAGTGCATCCATGGCATCTGGGACTGGCGGCCTTGGTAGCTTTAGCAACAGTAGCTTGAACTGGGGCAGTTCTCTTCCTATCTCATCTCAATTTGGGGGGAGCCGCTCAGGCTATGGCAGTGGGGATCTGAGCTATATCGGTACTGATAATATTGCATTGGGAGGCAACAGTTTTGAAAGAAGAGTCTCTCCTGTAGCCAACACTAATCTTCCTAGTTCAAATTCTGGATATGAAATAAGTTATGAAGATTTATATGGTGGCAATTCGGTTTATGGAGACCCTACTTGGCGACCTTCATTATCAGATGTCGATGGTACTGGTTCATTCAGCTACAGGCTTGGAAATTCAGATGCAGATTCAGGCAAAGAATTTGCTGATTATGTGGGTGGTTATGATGTTAACAGTAGGCAAACAGATTGAGGTATCTCAGCCTTTTAACTTCTTGGCATTCAAATTTTCTTTTATTATGCAAAAGAAGCATTATTATCATCAAGTCTTAATACTTCCACTGTTGCAAGGCAGCAATATCACTAGCAAATTTTAGATTAATTAAATCAATTTGATTTGCTTCTATTGTTATACCAATCACTGATTGAACTCTTTTGGCTATAGAATCTAATTTTATGTAAAAGAAGCATATGATTTCTAAATGTTTAACTATATTAGTTCTTTGTAGATCTACTAAATGGCTATATGAAATTCATGTTGCTATATCTGCTTCTTTGTAACATATTCATAAACTACATATATTGCTTTCTTTGTTTTAGCTTTAGATTTTTTTACTGGGATTGTGATTATCTCAACCTATGCCATTGATGATAATCAAGTGGCTTTTAATTGTTTTGACAAGTGGTTTTGTAAGCCAAATTCTAGAACACTTCCATGACCTTGAAAAATATATCTTCGTGGCATGAAATCAAACACTAAATATGTAGGAGTTGGGGAAAAACTTTACAATATTGGTTTGCCTCAAAAGACAATATGATATATCTTTTCTCCTTGTTTTCATGCATATGAACACATTGTTATATTGGGAAAAAAAAAAATAGTCTGGGATTCTTAAAATTTGTTAAATAGCATAGTTTGGCAAGTTGATTCAATTAGAGTTGATGTTCTGAGTGTTGAGGGAAGAAGAGAAAGTAGAATGTAGCTATCAGTCATCTAAATGGCTAGGTGTTGTGAGAGATATAACCTTACATGTAACACAGTAGAGGGATAAGATTCTTGTAATTGACCCCAAATAGGTGGAACAAATTTCTTGTTGCATGTTTGAAAAGTTAGCTAGTTGGGATGTAGAAAGAAGTTTATTGAGTAGAAACAGTAGTACACTCGTCTATTTGAAATCAAATATTATCTAAGGTTTTGATGTGCCCCACTCTTCTAGAAGAAATCTAACACGATAATTCAATTGGATAATGCTATGTTACCGACAATGTGTGGGCCATTGAGTATACTATTTGTTGATATGATAAGGATATTCTAGCATGTTTCTGTTTGATTGCCTCATATGGTCAACGTACTATTCCTTATGTTCAATAAGGAATCCATTATATGACTTTGTAATTTTTCTCATTTTACATTTAAAGTGACATTTGGTTCATATTGACCTTTTTTATTGGGAAAAAACCAAATTTTCAATTGATTCCAATTCATAAAATCAAATATTCCCAAAAAGCTATAACTTTTGTTTCAACCCAAGGTTAAAGTATGGTGATGCGCTGTAGTTTTGTACTGTGCCACATCGAAACTGAATTTAACCATATAATATTCCGCCACTTGGCTTGCTTGTTTATTTCAACTAATAGAAAGATAGTTGAACTAAAATTTACAAGAATAAATTACAAAAACATAATATAAATCTTGACTAATAATTACATTTTACTAATAATAAAATTGTATATTAAAGCAATGGTTCTTATAACATCCTATTGAAATCAACCCATATTTTTGAAAACTAAAATTAATGCTCTCAAGACATGTAATACTTGGGGTCGAAGTTGGTTTTGAGCATATCTTAGTTAACCACTAGGAGATTGGACTAGTACTAACACAATTACTATATATAACTTCACCTTGCTTTTTTTTTATTCTAATATGACTCCTCTCTGTTATCGTTGGTGCTCTAATTGGTGCTACTCCTCTTTGCCTCCCCTCTCTTATTATCGTGTCCTCATTCAATAGACTGAACTAAGTGATGAGTCATGGGAAGAGAATAGTCTTATCTTAGTCAATTTAAGAGGATACCAACCAAGACGGGCCTTATCTCAGTTGATATCACCATGCTAATATGGTGAGATTCACTCTTGTTGTCATAGTATTGATATTGCTAGTGGCTGGATTGATTTTTTTCGGTTTTGCTGACAAGATGACACATAGAACCATGCTTCAACCTTCAGTTAAGGAATTCATGTTATCAATTGAAATGCCATTTAGAAGAAATCCAAACTTCATGAAAGTGGACTGGCATGTTTGAGCTTTTAAGTAATAATTTTTAATGGATCAGTTTAACTTGGTTTTTCAATTTCAATATACCCATATTTTCAAGTAATTAAAAACAAATAATAATGAGGAAAACTAGGATGCTTGATTTTATTCCGGTAGTATTCAGTGCAAATGGAAAATAACATATTTAATCAATTGCGCAATTATGGAAGCTCACTTTATTTAGTTGACAATTTGACATAGGTTTGCTGGTAAAAGGAGTTAGCATATTGGTCACTAAATTTCTTAGTTTTCATTTTCAATGGTTGAACTTTCTAACTCATTTATATGTTAAAAGGAAGGTACACTCTACCCCGTGATCCTGTGAATCACTTAATTTTGGATTGTTTAGCAAAACATCTTGAAGTGAATTTGATCCAAGAGGTATCATGTGCATGCTATAATCCACAGAAATCATATATCAAACTACTATGCTATTGTACAACTGAAAAGAAAACACTCAGTATAGATGGCGCAATTGAATATTTATGGCCATTGTATACCTACTCCAACTCCAATCATGCATGTTCTAGAAGGCAAAAATTATAACACGGGAATGTGCATGATAAGGTATTAAGTCTAGTTTTGCTTCCTATTTAGTTCCATGTACTATACTTCCCTCATGTGTTTCTCTGTCATGGAGTGTTGCTTGCTGTAGCTCAAGGGGAAAGATCAAGAATGTCTTCATTTCCAACTCATAGGAGCTAGTAACCATGGGAGTTCTCGAATTGGTGGCACACATTTGTTCTTTCCTCAATTTCTAATTTGCTTTCTATCTACTGACCAAGAGAAAGGTCTACCGGATTATGAAGGGGTTAATTTAGAAAATTAACCTTGAAGTTGCATTTAACATGGTTATACAACCCCTTTTAGGGAAACTAGCCTGAAAATTACAATCAACCACCCCTTGGGCCTGTTCTATCTGTATCTAGTTATTTGTAGTGTGGTAAAAAATGGATTTGCTCCTTTATTACTGGGAATTTCCTCTTGCATCAAGAGATAGGAATATGATAGCCCACCTTATGCACGTGACAGGTTAAGAGTCTGACCTTGAACTTTTAAAAAATGAAGAATAGAAAAACTCTTTATGGCTCATGATGCTTCTGTACCAATTGCTGTGGATAATCATTTTTGTAAAAAGGTGAGCAATACATTTACCAACTTTAGTGTTCCGATGCAAGTGACAAATGAAGTGCATTTGCATTGCTATAAAACAAGCTCCTCTAAGTAAACAAAGAGGTTTTATCTCGTCTGGTGGTGTTTCTCTGTCAAATAATTTCTCTATGTGATGTGCTGCTTCCCATGTATCATTATACACTAATACATTCTATTCTCTTCCTGCAGAGAGATGGATGCTAGCCAGCTTATTTTCCCTGGTAGATATGTTTCTATCAAGACTGCAACAGAGTTACAATGTAGATGTACACATATTTTCCTTTCCCATTCTGCGTGAGAGTTCCAACATA
The DNA here is from genome assembly GCA_037833815.1 of Zingiber zerumbet. Classification (NCBI taxonomy): domain Eukaryota; kingdom Viridiplantae; phylum Streptophyta; class Magnoliopsida; order Zingiberales; family Zingiberaceae; genus Zingiber; species Zingiber zerumbet. The sequence goes on from JBBMJZ010413094.1 coordinate 10,936,821, forward strand.
TGGTGTTTTGGTTTGCAAGGAAATTTCCTGAATATGACTGCACATTGGTTGCTGTGTCATGCAGGGATTGCTACCTTGAGAGATTTTTCTCTCTCTCCTAGTTCTGAGCTCATCACAAGTCAACTGTTCAGTGAACCTGGTGCAGATAGTGAGTTATATATATTATATATGGGTACATTACATGGATCGGTTAGTCATACGGAGCTAACAAGGGGGTCCAAATAAATTTAGTTTTACTTTAAAGATTTTTGTTGATTTGGGTTTTGCTTTCAATTTTACAACAATTAGGTTTGTTTATTGAGTTTGTTTGAGATGTAAACTGTGGTTGCGGGACATCTTCAGAAGAGTTGAGATTCATGCTGGCGTTGGCCGAATGGAATTTTAGAAGTATTTCTGATAAATGAAAGATAGGAAGGTGCAATAATATGACGTGATTGTTACCTTTTGACTTTTATGTCATGCCACTTTGTTTTTTTTTTTTTTTGGTTGTTCATTATATTGGACTTTGTAGATGTAATTGTTTACAAGCATGAACTCTGAGTGTTAATGTTTGTTTCGGTATCAAGATTATTGAGCATTGTGGTTGGATTTCATATAGTGAATGTTTGTACCAAGGATCATCCATGGAACTGTTCAAATTTTTGTTCTTTCTTGCTTACTGTTCTTAGAACCATTTCTCTATCAATTTTCATGATATCTTTATAGAATTTTTTTTCTTTCAGTTTGCTCCAACATGTAAAGATTAAAACAAAATAGGTGTTTAAATTCTTGTCAATTCATAAAATGCTTGCAAAGATGAGAGGGGGGACTTTGTTGACAGAGTTATGCTCTATCATTCAAACTTGTGCCACAATCAAATGCAAGACAAAATCTAGCTATCTAAATGATATAAGACATGTTTAGCATTGCATTATCTGTTACTAGAGTACAACAAATATGCAGGGCTGACAAATGTATTGGGCTCGTGGCTCATCACACTAGATGCCCATCTGTTCTTTGGGCTTTTGACATCCAACGAGCATTTGAGTTGATATATATATATATATTTTTTTGTAATTCATTGAGTTTACAAAAGAAGTGTAATAAATGAGAGAGGTTACTGCACATGATATTAGAGTGGCCTTTTGATAGTTTTGTTTCACTTTTATTATGGTAGTTTATGCATTTGTTTTTCAATTTTAGTGGAGTATATGCTTTGGTTGGATCACTTTTATTTAAGATAGTTGATTTGACTTCTTATTAGGGCTGCCATTGCCAATAATCCTTTCAGTGGTGTTGACTCAAGTGATACCAAGAACACTTGAGATCTTACAAAGTAAGTATGCTCAATTACAATTAAATGATGCCAATTCGAGTAACAAATGGTTGATTAAAATATCACATTTGCAATCACATAGAGCCAATTTAATCACGAATTGCAAATGAACATATGACACAAATTTGTACATAAATGTCTCATGGATTAGTGTAGTAGATATTGAGATCGATTGCCAATAAGTGTAAAAGTTTCATTGGATATTTAACCTTTTCCATACAAAAGGCTACCGTGCTAAGGTAAAATGTATGCGTTGATGTACCTGTTTGTATCTTACTGTGTGATTGATAATACTAAGCCGCTTGGGAGGATCAATATCACTTTTTACTCCTATAAATTTATATATACAAAAGTTTAAAAATTAAAGCGAGGTTCCACACCATTGCCTTACTAACTAGTCCATAAAATCTTTCATGCTCAAATTATATTACTAGAAATTCTATCATATTGATACTGCCTTGAACTTAATTCAAATAGAAAGTGACCTACAAGCTCAATTAAAAATTAAAAAATTAATTCAAAAAATGTTTATGCTTGGGAATTTTTCTATAATTTACCGTTATTATTTTATTTTTTTTAAAAGCTTCATTTGATTCTAAAATGTTGTTCTTTAAACTTAGAGTATTAAAGAAATTAACTTACTGCAGGAAATAGGAATTATGATTCAATCATCAATCAGGCTCTAATTGCTGATCTGTAAATTGATGGTAACCGATCAATTTAATTTAGCTTAACACGGAAACAGATACTCCCGTGGATAAAATATCTGATTCAATACAACAATGATATGCAGATTTTAAAAGAAAAGAAAAGAGTAGAAAAGAGAGCATGCGTCTAGGATTAATTTGATTGATTAAAAGAACATGACTTATGAGTCCTTAATCCTTATGAAGCATGTTGGATTTCAGGAACCTACGCGATTTTATTTTTTTATTTTTTATTTTTTATTTAAAAAAAAACTCCAACAATTCCTTGGCACTTGCACTCAGAAAAGGCTTGGGCTTACGCAGAGGCCACGCAAATCGCAGCAAATAAAATTGGGCGAAAATCAAGCGTTTTTTTTTTTTTTGAAATGATTACAGAAATTACACGCTGCTGTCAAGTAGCATTTAACCAATTTTGATTTTTTAATAGATCGACTTCAAATTTAAATTTTGAATTGGTGACTACAATTCGTGTTATGACAACTATGACATAGACTTATGAATATTTAACAGTTACGAAATTGTAATTATGATAATATAAACTTTGATCGAACAATATATTTGAGGTATCTATGTAAATTTATAACAGAAGTTAATGAGATATCACGTCCTTTTATAAAAAATTTAAAGAGGTGCATTCCTCTACGATTAAAAAAAAAAGTCCTTTTAATGTAAAAGAGCATATGCGTCATATTCGTGGGCCGTGGCCATGGTGAGTGGCGACGCTGAAGCAGCTCACTTGCAGTAAGCTTCATCGTCGGGCCGTATTCCCCCAAGGCCCTAGCCCGCTTTGTTCACCCTCAAGCTACTATAATTACACTCATCCGTCCTCACATGCCGTCCGCGAGGTGAATACTACCTATCTCAATAGTTTTTTAAAAAGTACTTAAATGGTTTTCTAAAATACTATTCCACCTTCTCAAATAAAATCAAACTTATTTTTTCTTAACTGAATCAAATTTTAAAAATCGTCTCTTTTACTCACTGCAACGAATGAACTATATATGGAACTCCTCTCCTGACTATGACTTACATTAGTCACGATTTCGTAGTCAAGCAAGTACAAGTCAAATCGCAAGCATTCGTCTGTGAGCCCACAACGGAGCTTGTAGTTGCCGTTCGGCCACAATTTCACAGTTAGATTGTGAGCATTGACGGTTAGCCTAGCCACGAATTTGTGGTCCAGAGCTCTTGATCGACAATGTTAGGTATACAGTTTAACAGTTGTTGCTTCTAGTGCTCTTACTATCTCTCAGACAGATAACTGGTTGACGTATGACATCCTACATGAAGATTCCGCTCGATCGTGTTAGCTTCCGTTTCAACGATTGTCGCCTTTGATGTCCTAACCGCCTCTCAATCAGATAGTGGCTGAACACGAGACATCCTATGTACAACCACCAGCAGTGGCGGATCCAGAAATTCAAGTATGGAGGGGCGATTTTTATGCTGAACAAGGGGTAATATCCTCTATCTCTACCGATGGAACCCAATAATACTAGGGGTTCCACTGTCGGCAGGGGGCGACCGCCGATGTCGCCCCCCCTCTGGATCCGCCCCTGACCACCAGTCGACTGATCCTAAGTGAAATTCGATCATTACAAGCCAACGGTCGACTACCAGTAGACTGATGAAAACACCAGTCAACTGCTACAATATTGCTACAGTACCACTACAGTAACGCTATAGTAAACTCATAATCCTATGATTTGACCCCCGAGTATATTCACTCAGCACTCATCCTCGTCCGACCAACTTAGACCTAGCCTTCTAGCCTTCTCTATCAGCCTTGCGTCCCTCGGATGTCTCCCCATCCTTCACGTCTTGCCTTCTGGAGCTTCCATCGGTCTTGTCATTATTGTCGGCTCTTCCTTTGCCAAGAGGTCGCGCCTCCGAGACTTCATCCATTGTCAAGTCACACTTGGACTTACGTTGCCAAGACTATATGCTTGGACTTACACCACCAAGATTCATCCTTGGACTTTCCTCCTTTGCCAAGATCACACTTGGACTTTCCTTGTTGTACCTGTATCCTGCATACTCACAATGCATATCAAATACAACAATAATCCTAACTTAAACCTTTGCCCAAACATCAAAACCTAAGGTCACTAGATTGCTCCAACAGCTTTGAGAGAACTCTACTTTTGCATTATTTGTGTGTGAGAGAGCAACCAATATTGTCTTGTGAGGTTTATCATTCTTAGTCTATTCAAGATTCATTGAAGTCACCATACTTGTTAACAAATGCAAAAACTAAGTTCATGAATGCATTGATTTTTGAATATTGACAGTCTTAGGTAACTATTCTTTTACGATCTTCAAAGTATGATTAAGTATTGTTTAGGGAATGATACTTAGTTGCTTTTTAGTTTTATTTTACTTGCTCGAGATGTGTAAAAATAAGTGTGGGGGAGTTGATAACTAGCATTTTGATGCATTATTTTGGCTCTTATACTTAGCATTTTTACCCTCTCGTATGCTTAATTTCATATTTATATTATATTTTATCAGTTGAGATTTATTTAGAGTGTTGATATAATTTTTCCTATATTTTTTATAATTTTATCTAAAAAGTTGCATCTTATTTTGTAGGGGAGCAATCTGGGTCGTTGATAAAGATTTGGAGCATCCAAGATCATTCATTTAGATTGGAAACATCTAGGCCATTGATCGAGATCAAGACATCTAAGGGTTCATCCAAGAAGTGGAGCTCCAATTCAACTTGGATCGAAGGAAAAATGGAGCCCAATCCTTAAAGCCCAAGTCACCAACCCAATTTTAAACTTAATTTCAAACCAATTTAAAACCGTATTGGATCCGGATCTTTTCCCGTAACCCAAAAAACCTCAACTCCTCAACCTGACCCACTAGAAAACCTAATCTTTTCTCTCACACAGACAAACAGAGGGATCGCTCGACTCTTCTTCGTTTTTAGGGTTCACGACACGCCATCACAGCATCGCCCCTTTTTCTCTTCTCCTTTCTTTCTCCTCACCACCAGCCGGTGGCCTCTTCCCTTACCTTCACTGTTGTCAGCTGGCCATCCCTTTCCACTCTTCTCTTCTTCTTGATTCCAAGCAGCGACGGCAGCGACACTCTTCAAGGAGATAGCAAGCAGTGATAGCGACATCGTTCGAGCTCAGCTCGCCGGAGAGGTTTCTCCGGTATTCTCCTCTACTTCCCTTACTCCCTAGAGTCCGTGTTGTAGTGATAGCGGCAGCGCACTTCAAGGGACAGCGGTGGTAGTGAGCTCCGAACATCCACCTCGTCAGAGGGGTTCTTCGGTGTGACCTCCACCTTCCGATTTCCTTCTGACAGCTTTACCATCTAGGGTTCAGGCGACAGAGTAAGAAGGAGCGACAGTAGTTCATCCCATTTCACTGTGTATTCCACCATAATCGGCCAACGTCATTTGGAGAGGGTTTCTTCAAATGAAGAGTCATCCCATCATTATTGTTAAAGTAAGTAGCAAATCGACAGTGTGCTACTGTTCATCGGAGTTAGGGGTTCTATCTCCAGGTTCTTGTGTGACGGCAAGGGTAGTCCTTTAAAATTAAAAGTTGAGTGTGGATTGTGGTGTGGTAACTTAGTTTTATTGATGTTGATGTTTATTAATTGTGGATGAATGCTTGCATTGAACTTGATTCACCATGTTTGAATTGCACGTACTATGCTTAAATAGTTTTATACACATAACGTGTTCGATGAATTGTTTCAACCATTAGTTAAGCTTAATTTGATACATCTTAGTTTGTTTAACTCTTGCTTTATATTGCTCTTTCAATTGCTCAGTTTTATGTCTTCATTTAAATGCTTTGTTAGATTAGATTAGATTTATTTAATGCTTAGTCCGTGAATTGCTCACTTTATGTTTTCCTTAATTCTAGTGCAATTGTAATTTAGATTACTTTAGCTTTTCTTTACTTGCATTGTCTTTTATTTACTAGATTAGATTTCATTAAATACTTTACTATTTCATTCCTTAGTTTAATTCCGTTGATGATGAAATTATAGTGTAAAGTGACAATGCGTTATGAAATCACAATTAATGGGTAGATAGGATGTTGTTCATTTCATTATGGTAAATTTCATACTTGTTTTACTATCATATTTGTTAGGTTTAGAATCAAAATCTAAAACCCCCCATTTCCATATTAAAAACCTAAAAATATAAATGACAAATAATCTTAGATTACCATCCTAATATTGCATTCATTAGGAGACAACCTGAGTCATTTTTATACTGTATTGGTATAGTTAGAAGGGTTCAGTACTTAAATTCTTTTGATATTATTTCATGACAAAAATGATTTTATCAATCACCAATAGATTAGGGCAATCGATTGGATGGTTTGTGTGAGGAAACATATAGGTGCTAAATTGATTGGAGCAATTGGTTTAGAATGGTAAATCGATTGGAAGCATTTTCTCACGAAAATAGAAGACTTTGAAATTGATTCACTCAATCAATTAGTAAGTTATCAATCGATTGATATGGCTCACCAATCGATTGGTCGGGCAAAAAAGAGTCATTTTGTAGGTTTAAACGGTTGGATCTTACGTGGCAATTGATTAAGGGTAAGGTTAATCAATTGGGAGGCATTTTCCAACCTAAGAGAAACCCTAGAAAAGGGGATTTCATGATGTTTTGAAGGAGCCATTTCTTGAGGGTTTGAATGATAAGTGTTGTTGCATTTCCTACCATCCAAAGGTAATCTAAAGCAAGAAAAGAGCAAGCAAAGCAAGGTTCATTGTTATAAAGTTAATTTTGATTGTATTTATCTTTGCATTCTTATTTTCTTATTGTGTTCTTGTATGAACAACTTGTGCGAGACTTCTCCGCCTTTAGAAAGTTTTCGAGAAGGAGGCATTCATAATGGAGTTATGAGGGTGAGGAGTGTATCATTGGATTAGTCACCTTAAGAAGGTGGATACCAAGTAAAATTCAAGAGTTAGCATTGTGAAGTCTTCGCTTTAAGTTTCCACTGCAACATCAAGTCTAAAGAAGCAAAGTAAGCTATTCACCCTCCTCTACATCAACCGTGTCTTAACAATGGAAGCCCGAATTGATCGTTGGATCATATGCAAGGGTGGTAATGATCTAGAAGCAAATCAATTCAACTGATTGGGAAATTGATTCAACTGATTGGGAAATCAGTCGACTGATTAGAAAAATTAGTTGAATCGATTTGATCCAGAAGCAAGCATAAGCAAATCAATTCAACTGATTTGGGAAATCAATCGGCTGATATAGAAATCAGTTGAATTGATTTGGAAGCCAGTCAAATCTATTTGATCCAGAATCAAACAAAAGCAAATCAGTTCAACTGAATTCCCAAATTAAATTAGTCGATTGGTATAGTCAAATAGGTCAAATAAGAGACGTTCTATATGTTTCAATGGTCGAATTCATTAGATCAATTGACTAATTGGTAAGATCAGTCGAATAATAGATAGAAATCAACCTAAGTATCAACCTTTAAAGGTTGGTTTTGAAGAGGTTTGAAGATGTCAGTTCTTGGAGATTCTGAAGCGAAACATTATTACATTTTTGAGTCAACAAGAGGTATTTCCTAGCAACAAGAGATCAAGAAAGCAAGATTCTTTATTATAAAATTGTTTTCAATTGTATTTGCTTGTGTATTTTGCATTTCTTGTTATATTCTCATATTTAAACTTGTACAAGGATTCTTCACCTTCAGAAAGTTTCTGAAAAGAGAGTATTCATAGTGGAATTGCGATAGTTGGTGTGGACCCTTGGATTAGTCACCTCAAGAAAATAGATATCAAGTAAATCTCAAAGTCGTCCACGTGAAGTTGAAGTTTGAATTGAAGATATGTTGCATAAAGAACAAAGTAACGATAATAAGTGGTCGAGAGTATTGGAGGGGG
>JBBMJZ010413094.1:11046999-11070879 GCA_037833815.1 Zingiber zerumbet
ATAATGTAAATGCGCAGTGTGCAGATGCGTATGCCTTCATGCGTGTACCTGAGCCTACCTCGCCAACGAAGAGGATCTCTTTTTATACCACCTCTCATAACATCCGCATTAATGAGGCGGTAGAGAATGTCATGTGTCAAAGTATGTCAGATGGTAGAGTATGTACGACAGCCTTCCTATAGGCAGAGGACTACTCCATTGCATACATATATCAGAGTAATGATATATTTCTAGACAAGTTATGATTTTCTGACAATATTATCTCCTAAATAGAGTTCGACCGACTGTAGAATAGGAGTTATGCCCATGTGGGGAACTGGACTCCGGCTGTCTGACCGGCATTCGAGTCGAGCGAATGTAAGCTGAGAGTCATGCCCATAAGTGGGAAGCTAAGCCCCATAAATCCTACTGGCGTTGGGGCCTGACGGATGTAAATTGGGAGTCTTGCATTTGGAGAAGTGGAGAGCTGAGCCCCTAAGGTCAGATCGACCGTTGCATTGACCGGCTTTATGTTGGGGATTCGAAATCTGCTTGGACAATATGTCTAGTTAGACTTTATGTCGAGGATTCATTTTGCACTCAACCGCTATATTTGAACATAGAATTTGGTCTAGTGGGGCGATGTGCTAGCATGTCCTATCAACCATAGCACTCGACAGTAACACTGGATTTATTTCGACATGACATCGATACGACTCGAGAGTTGACCCCATCGTGACTTTGATTGTCATATCATCCAACTTTCTTGATATTGAACCTAACTTTGAGGGTCTCACCTTACTCACAGTATCAATGGTCTTCCGGATAAAATGGTATCAAGCTGGAATGCAAAGGGATGCATTTTACTTGGATCGACCTACTATTTCTTGGCTCACGGGTAGTAATTCAGAGGAACTCCACTAGCATCTGCAAAATTATGTCTATTGCAAAAATTAAGAAATAACTCATCTTTAGAGTTGAACCTTGCTAATCCCTAAAGTATTGGAAGATGGCTGAATTTGTGTTGCAAGAAAAGAGCAAGAAATCGCCTAATTCACAAAAAGAAGCTTACAAAATGTGAATCTTGTTGAATATATGTGAATGAAGAAGAGGTAGAATAGAAAAGAAACTCCATTATGAATAGGACTTTAGTCCCACATTAGGAGTTTCAAGGCATATTAATTGATTTATATTGATCCGCATGCATTGATAATATAAACAAATATATGGAGAGGGGCTCTCTCTCATCCACGCATAGGGTGTGCAAATCCAAAGCTTGGATTGCACTGAACCACGTTGACTTGTGTACAAGCATGACTTGCGTGCGCCTAATGTCGAACTGGTCAGGGCAAAATTTACCCAAGTGGGTCATTGATGGTCGTCGGTTATCATTAATCCATGGGTATTGAATGATTATTACTTGGCATTCAACGCAGGTGAGGGATGATACTCCTATATAAAGGGAAACCATGGTCTTAAGTAAGAACACCCAGAGGTGGGGCAAATTTGTTTCAAGAAAACCGCGACCATCGTAGGCCTCGGTCCACTCGCCCGCTCGGACCGTTCTATCATTCGGGCTGCCCTGCTTTCTATTGTAAGGCTGCTCTATTCGGTCAGCCACTTTTGTGACCCGGCCAATTTGCCACTCGGTTGATCTGCTATTCGACTGCACTATCCGATCAGCCGCTCGTCCTGATTAGCTACTCTATTGCTTGGGCTACCCTGCCTTTCCCTGCTCGACCGCTATACCTAGTCGGCTACTCTGCCCGATCGGTCACTCAAACTGATCTGCTTCTCGACCACACTACTTGTAGCTACTCTACTCTGTCAAGTACTCACCCGCTCGGCCTGATCTACCGCTCTGTCCGCTCGGACGGTTTTTCCGCTCGGCCTGATCTGCCGCTTTGTCCGCTCGGCTGACCTGCCAGTTCTAAACTCGGTTGCACTGCCAGTCGGCCGTCTGATCAGCCCCTCTGCTGCTCTACCCACTTGGTCATTCTACTGCTCTGCTCGCTTAGCCATTCTGTAATTAGTAGAAATCAGCCACTGCTGATAGCCTAAGATTATTTGTTCAGATCATCTCAATATATAAGTTGAATTTAATTTAATATATTTAAATTCTATAATTTTTTTAAAATCTTCAGCAAATTATCCAACAAATCTGAAGATGGAAACAACAAACGCAGAGGCAATGAGCTTTTGACAGTCCTTACAATTGGCTCCAAACAAGCTTTCAGTGCCACTTGAATTATATTTCCAACTCTGTTATGACAAACACTGTCGATGGTAAACACCTTCGTATTGTTGTTTTTCTTGGCACTTCGCTTCGCAGGAATCTCCTTTAGTAACTCAATCTAGGTAAACCTTCTGCACGATCTAAATGATGACAGTAGGATACTTCCCTATTTTCACTTGTTTTCTAAAGGGAAAAAAAACTGAATTAGGGAGTAGACCGAGCTGAATGGGGAATCAATCCCTCGTTTGGGTACCTAGCTGTTTGGAATACAAGTGGCAACCAACGAGTAAATTAATGTGGTCGACCGAGCATGATCCTGTCCTGATCATACAGTGGATAGCAACCCCTTTCATGGAAGGACAGTGTGCAAGGGACCTGCACGCTAAGCCCCGTTTGAAGACTCCTTTTAGTGGTGGTGCTAATTGATCACGGCACTTTGGCTCGGTGGGATGGTTGTGCCATGGTTAAGACAAGAGAAATTTATACTGACGAACAGTGGCGGCTACAGAACGAACGACGTTTTCAATGTAAAAAAAAATAAATAAATAAGAGATTTATGAAATGAAAAAATTGAATAAAAGAGTTCTAATTATTATGGGGATAAGGTTTGAAAAAATAGTAATAATAATTTTCATCTTAAAATTAATATAATATACATATAATTGTGCAATTACATATTATAAATTGGACCATATAAAAATTATTTAAAGCTCCAACTATTAGAAATATTTCAATATATTTTTAGAATGTTGATGTGATATATTAGGATAATAAAATAAATTTTAATTCTAATATGTGACATAATGTCATATAATATACTAAAAATTTATTAAACCTTTCTAATAATTAGAGCTCCAGATAATCTATATGGGTCGAATTTTCGAGATAAGAAAGTAGCTTTCAAATTTTACTATTATTCTTGAAAGCCTAGAAACTTCAAAACTTACATCTAAAACTTTTTTATTTTATAATTTTTTTAAAAAAAAAATCTTACATGATGTCCTAATTGGATTGCTAAAGTTGAAAAACAGGCTACAGTTATAGCCCGACACGGACCAAATCTAACCATGTCCGGGACCCGCCATGGTCAACGCAGTGACACCTCCATTAATACGAAGGCAACGCCATGGCTCCTCTGCTTCTCTAGCCATGTTCGGTTTCTCCTCTTACCATCCGGTTTTGTTCTACGAGAAGGAGGCGGCGGCGCTGCCTCACAACCTTCTTCCCGACGGCAATAACTCCTCCTTCCAGCTCCCTCGGTCTTATCTTCACAGGAGCAGCAGCGGCCAATCGCTCCCCCTCCACTGCCACGTCTCCGAACCCACCCACCCACCCTATTCGTCATCATCGTCGTCCTCGTCCTCCTGCGACTACCTCGACTTTAAAGCTGGCCCGGTGAGGCGCGTCCTCAGCGCCGGCGACCTCCAGGTCTCCCGAGTCGCCCACAATTTTGTTCTAAAAATTCAATTTTGAATCCCGTTCGAATCTTTGATGTTGTTCGATGGATAATTGTGATAGGGAATGAACTGTCCGAACGCGAGTCATCGAGTGGGACGATACAGCGCCGAGGAGAGGAAGAAAAGGATCCAGAGGTACCGAAACAAGCGCAACCAGAGGAACTTCCACAAGAAGATCACTGTATGCGCGTCGAATCAATACCGTTTCGATTTTGTAGTTATCATAACTCGATCAGATCTTTGTCCTTCTAAGTATGCATGTAGGAAGACGCTGGCCGACAGCCGGCCGCGAGTGAGGGGTCGGTTTACGAGGAACGAAGGCTGGGAGATTGAAACCGAGACGGAGGCGGCGGTAGCGGAGACGCCGAACATCGTGAAGTTATATAGCCGTGATAACCGCGAGGAGAGAGAGAGAAAGAGACACAACGTGGACGTCGACGTCGAGACCGATTGGAGGAGCCACTTGCAAGCAGAGCTGGCGACAGAGGACGAAGCCAATAGCTTCTTCGACGAGGATCTCATTGCCAGCTTCGCCGACGCCTTGTCCATCAATCTGTACTCGTAAATGCTATAAAGGAGGGAATGATACGACAGAAGCCGGAATGTTTCTTCTTCCTAAACGCACATGTAGATATGGATATGTAAATTGGAAATCTCCCAGAAGATCTATAATAATCCGTGGTACAATCTCCATCTCTTCCATCTTGATAGAGCAGAGGGTAAATGTCTCCTTCATACTTAGAATCATTATTATAAGAACTAATAGATTTACCTCCTCTGTGCCCTTGGTCGGATTAGCGGGGTCACTGTCGGTGAGTGTAATTATCTTTTACCAACTCTTATCAACTTAGATAGTCCCCTCATGACATTCTAGTAGTTAGTGCATGCAATTTTGCAGACTTGAGATCTAGGGTTTAAATCTCGGCGAAACCAAGATAAATATCTCTTTCATGTGTTAGTCACTATTCCAAGGACTAGCAGTCATCCGTGATTTACCTCCTCTGCTGATCTCTTATCCCTAGTCCCCTCTGGACCCTTAATTTTTAAGATGTCTTTCATCTAGTAAATTCATCTGAAAAAATCTCAATTAAGTACATAAATTATAATTTTTTATATCTTTTTACCTTATCAATGTATTTAATTGGATATTTTTTCCAAGATAAGGTAAAACAAATTATAAGTTATGCACGGAATTTAGGCAATTTTGATATTAATTTTTTCAGATGAATTCACTACATGAAAACTATCCCAAAAAAAATTCAAGGACCAAGAATAAGGGACCAAAGGATCCAAATTAATTTTTTCCTCTTATTCATGGGTTCAAATTGAAATTATTTTGATTTGACATTACTAAATTAAAATTAAAATTGATCCAAATTTAATGAGTTATATTAATTACAATGATTTAGACTATTTTTTTAAGAAAATTCTCTTTTCCTGTTCTTATTTCCCTTTTTTTCTCTCCCACACGAGCAAATCCCACCACCTATGATGTCGTTACGTCGGTCTTTTTTTATTTTTTCCTCCTTCTTTCTCCCTTTGTTTTCCCCACTGCAGCCTCCTTCTTTCTTCTCCAACAATTGTAATCTTATTATTTTTTTTCCAGGAACACAACAACAGCAACACCCAAAGCTGCTCTCTAATTCTTCCTCGCCAATAGCAGCAGTTGCTGCTCTCTTCCATCGAGCAACACCTTACTGCCTCTTTCAACCATAACAACAACTAGCTTTTAGCCCGTCAATAATAGCTTCCTCCAAGATTTTAATCATCTGTAGTGAAAATAAAAATTGATAATAATATAATAATTAATGAGTTTAATTAAGAAAAATTCAAGATAATGAGTTTAATTAAGAAGAATTCAAGATAACTTCAATAGTATTTTTTTTTTTTGGCTCTGTGCATGTGAATGTATTAGAGTTTCAGAAAATTAATATTCCCAATTTTATTTATTTATATTTTTAAATTAATTAATTTATTATATCGACAGTCAGCCCTAGGTAAATTTGAATCTTGGCTACACACTTGTCTAGCTGGGGCCGATGATACTGGACCGTTTGGGGGTGAATATTATCACCTTTTGTTCTAATTTATTTCGGTAAATTTCGCCCTCACGAGTTGGCATTGTTAATGTCTAATATTTACTTAAATAAATCTTGAGGTTAATTTTTAATGAATATAAAATATCTCATTAGATGTCTGACCTCTTAATACAAAGAACACTGTACTAAGATAAAATATCTCTTATAATTTATCTATTTATATTTTACCATAGAATCGATGATACTCCTTCGTCTGAGATAAATGATATCATTTTTACTCCAATACTTTGAATAAATCTCACATAACCATTTAAATTGGGCAAAATTCACTGTCCAAGTGGTCCATCTTGCATCTCACACGCTTGGAGTGGCTTGGCATCATCTAAGTGGTTAGGCTTCCATGCACACGAGGTCATTGCCGCTGCATCCTCACGTAGGGGGTTAATGCGAGTGAGTTCGGATCGTATTGAAAAAAATTTAAAAAAAAATCTCAACTCGAATCTAAATCAGATTCCAACTCGAAACTCTTAAATCTAAATACGATCAATTTGACCAATTCAAATAACTTGATTAAAATTGACTATCTTTTTACTATTTTTTTTATAATTTTTTATTTTTATTTCAATACTCAATTATTATCATTACCGTACTAATGTTAATATTTATATATATCTTAATTTTTAAAATTTAATTTAATTTAATTCCAAAAATTCCACTAAACTCTAAATCCGAGTTGATCTAAGTCAATCCGATTCAAAAATCTTGAATCTCAAAAATCTCCGACCTGAATCCAAATCTAAAAACCCCCGATCTAAGGTTGATATTTTTCGGATACACTCGAATATAAGGGTATCAATTCGGGTTGGTCGGGATCAGGTTGGGCCGGATTCAGTTTTTTTTTTTTAACCCAACCCGAACCCGACCTGAACCCGAGTTCAACCCAAAACATCTAAACCCGAACCCGAACCCGACCAACCCGATTAACCCGAACCCGACCCATATAACCCGAAAATCCAATTCAAAACGACTTTTTTGGGTTATTTTCCCTATAATTCTTCACTTTTACCTCAATATTTCATCATTATCATACAAAAATGATATTAATATACATAAAAACATCTTAATTTTCAAAATAAAATTTGATTTTACCCCAAAAAAACCCACAAAACCCTATATTTTGGTCAACCCGGGTCAACCCGAACCCAACCCGACCCAACCCGAAATTTGTTAATCCGCGAACCCTCCAACCCGAACCCGACCCAAACCCGAAAATGCCCAACCCGAACCTGATTTTTTTCGGGTCGACTCGGGTTGGGTCGTCGGGTCGAGTTCATTTTTGACACCCCTAGTCAAATACATATGTTGAAGCTTGTTCATCTAGTTTAATGAATTGTTTAAGTTTGTTTATTTAATTCATCTTGTGCATATTAAACCCGTATAAACAAGTTCGAAGTAAGTCAAATATCAAATTTATTCATAAATATTTGATTCATTTATAGTCCTATATAGAACAGAGGCAATAAAGGAGAGCCTTGGCATTATAGTAAGATTGTCGTCATGTGATCTTGAGATCACGAGCTCGAGCCGTGAAAACGGTCTCTTACATAATACAAGGTAAGACTCTATACAATAGATCTAATATGATCTGACTCTTTTCAAAATCTTATATTGACGGAAGTTTCACACACAAAATTCTTCTTTATAGAGGAGAGGTGCTTGTGAAGTGAATTGAAGGGAATTAACACATATAACGCCAAGCATTATTTTCCATTTGTATACAAGTGTGAGACTACCTCAAAATACAGGTATGCCTAGTATTGTGGCATCAATTTTCTCAAACATGAATTACCCTACACAATGATCAAAGAAAAAGAAGACTATCTGCTAAAAAGGATAACTGTTCAAGCTTTCTGTCTAGTTTGTAACCTCACTCTACAAATCTCAGTGTTCCTTATCGCAAACCAATTCAAGTGGAAGGGGATGGTGTCACATCTTCCTCCTCATTTGGTGCACTTGAAGGCAATGAGACAATTGCTTGGCTTGGATAGCTATATTTCTTGAGCACTCTTTCCTTGTTTTCATTCCACCAGCCCTCTGCTTCTTGCGCACCAAACCTCTTCCTCCTATGAATGAATCAAGAAGAACATGCGAAGTAAGAATGCGGCATCTTTTGGGGTATATCGGTCGGTTTGTGCTACCGATGACAATTAGTTTACCTGAATTGTACCCGTTTGAATATCTTGGCACCACTGCCTTGTTGAATGTAGGTGATGTACACACCAGACTCAAACTGTTCTACGAGCTCTGTTTCTCCATCACTCTCACATTTGATTCTAGGTGATTTCGTGCCATTGTCATTGCTACCGGCAATTGCCGACTTACTGCCGTTGTGAGCACCCTGTGTTGTTTCTAACTCATCCCTAGCACCGTCATGAGTTAGGAGTTGATCACCAGATAAAGAAACCATTGTCGAAGAGATATCCGATTTCAGGAATGTTTCCACTTGAGAATGTACTTCCCTTAAGCTATCGCCATACTCAGAGGGCAACTTTTCAGTTATATCCTTCAGCTTTAGTGAGAAAGGGAAGAATCAGTGAATTCTATAAGAGAACTTACAAGCTCCAATTACGCATGAAATTTTGTAAGAGCAAGCACCTGAACGTCGAGATTTCTGAAAACTTCTACTGCAGCAATGCATTTGGCAGATTCTTGTTGAATTTTCATTTCTGAATTCTGCACGGCGAGTTCTTGCACTTCACATCTTTTTTTCAAATTCCTGACCTGTTAGAAGACGAGGTTGATCGTCCATACTGAAAACAAAAGACAATTCAAGAGTTGTGGATGCACCTGCAATTGCAACTTCTGGACCTCCTGGTTCAGTATTTCGTTAGACTGAATGAGACTGTCAGTGACCCCTTTGGAAAACACAGGAGCAATGGAGCGTGGAGGGCTCGGATTTCTCGAGTACGGCGATGCCGCCGGCCGGGAGCTTAGAGGAGGCGACGAGGGGACAATCGGTTTCAGAGCAGTTTGAAGCGCACTGATTGAGCCAGTGAGAGAGATGTCTTTCAACACCTGCGGAGCTCTGAGCATAGACAGAGATTCTGATTTGGCATCGTTCTTCATCGATTTAGCTTCAAATTTCGTCTGGTCCACGCTCGGCGACACCAGAGATTTCGAAAACTTCATTTCGCCTTTGTCTGGCTTCTCCTTGATGTCGATGGATCGACGGGGAATCACAGCCTTCTTGCTAACAGCCATGGAGTTCCCGGACTCAGCGGCTTTCAGCTTCGAATAGCAAGAGTCGCACACGCGATGAGGCTTGCCCGGTGTCGGCGCCAAAGCGGCTTTCAACACTTTCCTGGAACTGCAAGCATGGCAATGCACCAGGCCACAGTTGTAGCAATTGTGCCTCTTCTTGGTGAAGCCAAATGCTTGTCGACAGCCGGAACAAGCCGACTGGTCGGCGCCGGAAATCCATTTGTGGATGCAAATGCAAGCCGTGAAATTCGAGCCGCAGGATATGCTCTTCACATGCCTGTCCTTGAGAGCTTCGACTAGGGTAGGCGTTTTCCGGTCCTCTGCGTCTCCATGTCCGAGTCGGCCATTGGAGCCTCTTCCCCACGTATACACTTCGCTGCGCGACGTCAACACCGCGACGTGGCTGGCTCCGCAGGCAATTTCTTCGACCAGCTCACCGACCAGTTTGTCTTGCACCAAACAGGGAACCTTGCCGTCGGACTGCGGGTTGCCGAGCTGGCCGTTAGACGCGCTGCCCATCGTGAAAACATGGCCGGAGGTTGTGAGTCCGAGCGTCAAGTTGTGCCCGCAGGCCAGTTGATGGAAGTTGTAGTCGATGAGCGATGGGACGCAAGTGGGCACAAGGCGCGCCTCCTTGTCGCCGTGACCCAGACGGTACTTGTCGCCGTCGCCCCAAGTGAACAGTTTGCGAGAAATTAGATTGCCGCCGGCGGCTTGCCCCATCACTTCGACAATGGCCGCAGTGTGCCACACGCCGCAGGCGATCTTTATCGTCCTCAACCCGCTCAAGGACTCGACTTCCTTCGGCCGCACCAGACTCTCCCGGTCGCCGTGTCCGAGAACGCCGAACGTCCCGTCCCCAAAGGTGAACACTTTGCCGTTCGACGTAGTCAATGCCGAATGCCACACACCGCATGCGACGGCAATAACTTGCAGCCCTTCCAGAGGGCCGGAAACTTTCTTCGGTATCCATTGACTAGCATCGCTGCCGTGGCCGAGAAGTCCGGTGTAGTGGGTGCCATCTCCCCAGGTAAACAGATCGCCGGAAGTGGATATAGCGCAAGTATGGTACTCGCCGCATGAAATGTAATCCATGTTCCAGAGTGCCAATGAGTCGACGAGACGGGGGCGGCTGACGTATCTGTCAATGCCATGGCCGAGCTGACCGCCGGACTGCTCCCCCCAAGCGAATATTTCCCCTTGCCTTGTAACCAGAGCTGCGTGCCGCACACCACAAGCTATTTGATGGACATCTAAAACTACATCTGATTCTAACGATCTTGGGATCAACACATCGGTTCTCGTACACAGAGCATCAGCTACAAGTCCGTCAGACCATACCACTCCCCACACATACACATCGCCTAGAGATTCGATGTCATCGTGTCCAGAGCCTTGGCTGGAAGAACTGGGAGCACTGGAAACGCTGAGTCGCACACTACCATCTCCGTTACTCAATCTTAGTTGCATATTTGTGTGATCTGACCCAACATCTGATCTTGCTAATCCAGCTGAAGGACCACCAGTGTGATGTTTTGAGCCAAAGCCACGAGATTTGCTGATCAAAGTGCCGCCTTCTAGTCCGTAACTATGGCCACTCGATACCGAGTCTCCATCCTGATCAGGAAATTAAGCAAGGTAGAGGTACTTGCTTTTAAATCTCCGGCAAAAGGATATTGTACAGGAGGAACAAGTATCACTTACATCAGAGAAGAGAAGCCCGTCGCTCTGGTTATCAGTTGATCTCAAACTTTGAGACTGCACTGAAGAGATGAGAGCCCTGAGCCCCCCAATCCACAGTTCCAACTCACTTTGGTCCTTGCAAATCTATACAGAAGAAAGATATGTCACCATTAGAACACGGAGCTAATGTGCTTGTTTCGTACGCTAACCAGATCAAGAGATCTCTCCCCGTTGTTGTAGATAAGAGAGAACGATAAGTAGTCCCTCTCCGGCCGCAGATATCTCCTAAAAACAGCCTGTGAAAATCTATACCAGTAAGAAGGTTGCACTTGATTCATGAATTCATGTACAGGTACAGCTTATAAATGAGACATACAGTTCTCTGTCCAGGAACAATTCGTATTACAGAAGACAATTCGATAGCCCTCTCCTTCTTGTGTGATAACCAAATCAATGTAGTTTCATCCTGGGAACACAAAAGCAGCAGGAAGTTATTATAAACTCATACAAACACAGACGAAAGGCAACAAGAACTCACATTAGAAATTCGGAAGGGGCAGAATTTTGGCTTTCTTTTGCGACTGTACTTGATTAACTGGCTGCCTTTCTTCAGTGCAACAAGCGCCTTCAAATTATCCACGATTCAGTATTCTTTTCTGTCAGAATTGGTTGTTTATTGCCTTGTGAAAGCTGAAGAAGAGGGTACCTGTTGGATCTCGCGGTCGGGGTTCCCATAATTGGCCGGATCTGCCATTCCATCTGAGACGACGGTCGGGTGGAATCATGAAGCGGAGCATCAGAAGAACTATTCCGCCGCGTCTCCATCTCCATTGGTGAGTTGAGGAGGAAGAAGAGGAGGTGGAGGAGGAGAAAGAAGAATAAGATGATGATGATGATTCGGCTCTCCGCCCGCGCCTACGACCACGCCCTCGCCTCTCATCAATCACTGCTAACTATTGTTCTTCCTTCCGATGGCTTCCCGGCCTTACCTCTGCAACCATCGGTCGGCGCCTCGCCTCTTTCCCTCCGCCGGACGCATAACACAATGGATTGAGAAGAAGAGGAGAGCCCCGGGTGTGGAGACGCTACTGGATCGGCGTCCTGGCTGGGCTTTCCTTCGGTGTGGCCTCCGCTCGTCGTCGGGGAAGATGAAGTAGCTCGCGTACAAAGCGCCATGCGGCTGCCCCGAGTTTGCGGACCATGAGTCGCAATGTACGGTCGTTCCTCTCGAACACCGCAAATTATATATATTTCTTTTTAAAATCCGCATACAGTAAATAGACGAATAAATTTTTTATTAAGAATTAATAGAAATATAAAAATTTAAGGCCTGACAAATCTAAAAAGATCATTAAACACACACTCAAATTTAACATTTATTACATTTTATACTAAACTTTAAAAAATACTTAATATGGAAGTCCAACTTTAATATTTATTAAAAAATACGCTTATATTTTAAAATATCTTTTTCTACTGATTTTTGTTTCTATCTCTGAAAAAAATAATTTTTTATAAAATATTAAAACTTTAAAGACATTGATCTCATCAAAAAATTTTATTAAAATAATCTCATCCATTTTTAAGGTGATTGGATTTTTTTTAGAAAATTTTTGGTAAGAATTAATTAGAAAAAATTAATGAATATTTTTAAAAAAACTAAATTTACTTTTTTTATTATTAAATATTAAAATTAAGTGCTTTGCGAAGTGTGCAGCCATTGTACTTCAAATGTACTACTCATAAATAAATTAAACAAAAGGATCAAAATTAATCGAGTGTAAATTCATACATTTGAATTATAAAAAAATGTTTTAATTTTTATTTATTTATTTTTTTAATCTGGTGTGCTAGATATAGTAATTTATAAAAATAAATAAATACATAACAGACACTTCCATTTGTTCTCCTCAACCAGGTGACGTTCAGTTGCATCCAGTTCTCCTCCCGTTTCTTAAATCGTTTCCTTTCTTCTGCGGCCTCAAAACTCCTTCTTTTCTTCCTTGAAAACCCTAGCGCTGTTCACCGGATCATTCGAACCTAGGGATTTCGATGCGTTTATGATTTCTATCGGCGATGAACAATTCGATGTTGGGCGGTGGCTTGTTCCCTTCTTCGGTCGCTGGGAATCTCGATCTCGATCCCTACGTCAACCACCACCTCCACTTTCATCCTGGACTCGACTACGGCGGCCAGATGTCTTCTCTCTTTGCCCCTTCGTCCGCCGGCGTGGCCACCAGCGACGACGAGGATCATTTCCACGCCAGCGATGAAAACGGCCACGACCCTCGCTCTCTGCCCGACTCCCGAGGCAAAAAGGTATCGCCTTGGCATCGTATGAAATGGACTGATGAAGTCGTGCGGCTGCTCATCTCGGTGGTGGCGTGCGTCGGCGATCACGAAGATGGCGCCGTGGACTCGTCGGCGGCGAGGAAGAAGCACGGGGCCTCCTTCCAGAAAAAAGGCAAGTGGAAGACGGTTTCGAAGCTGATGCTGGAGAAGGACTGCTATGTCTCTCCCCAGCAGTGCGAGGACAAGTTCAATGACCTCAACAAGAGATACAAGAGGCTGAACGAGATTCTTGGATGGGGGACTTCCTGCCAGGTCGTGGAGAATCTACCCCTTTTGGATTCCATGCCCCATTTATCTCCGAAAGCCAAGGATGATGCGAGGAAGATATTGAGCTCAAAGCACCTCTTTTACCAGGAGATGTGCGCGTATCACAATGGGCAGAGGATACCAAGTTGCCATGATGTTGATTTGCAAGTCAGCCAAGTACCCAAAGTCACTTCTGTAAGGGATGGCAGAGGTAACGTAGGCGATGAGGGCGAAGATGAGGACAAGGAGGATGACAATGACGAAGAAAGCGAGGAGATGGGAAAGTGGGAGGTGGAGAAATTCCGGCTTGAAATTGATGCAGTGCTTCATGATACGACTAGATCACCATGGGAGCAGAGGGAGTGGTTCAAGAGACGTGCTTTGATGATCAAAGAAGACAGAATAGAGATTGAGGCTGAAGCACTGGAACTAGAGAAGCAACACTTCAAGTGGCAGAGATTTCGCAGCAAGAAGGACAGGGAGCTTAAAAGACTGACGCTGGAGAATGAGAGATTGAAATTGGAGAATGAGCATATGATATTGCAGGTGAGGATGGAGCTGGAGCTTGGCTCGGGGAGGCTTGGGGGACCTTTGAGTTCTTCTCATCTTGTCATGGAGAGGGAGCAAGTAAGAGATCCAATGGAACTAGCTATGTCACATTAAAGGTACTGCTACTTCAGTAATACCATCTTGTTAGAGTGTTCGTTGCCTTGTTAAATCTTCTGTGTTTTCTTCTCTTGTTAGGAAATTACTTGGTAGTTGTTATTTCTGTGTTTATTATATTATTGGTGCAACTTGTTCCCTTATTGTTATGATCTTTATTCTTCATGTGCATCAAGATTCATGCAATGAAGAATCCCTTCCATTAGAGCTTGCTCATTGCTGCAAAATAACCATTTTTGTTATTTGTGATGAGCCGGCATTACCTTGCCTGGAGTATTCAGGATTCAAGAACTGTTCATTCTTGGTGTCTAGTATGTGATTCATCAGTCTAGTTTTTTTTTCAGTTGAAATTGCCAGTCTGATGCCTCACAAACATCTGAACTATTTGATTTCTCAAATGCTTGTTTCTTTCTGTTATGGTCGAAAGCACAAGAGAGAGAGAGAAATCTATTGACTGCACTAGTATTTGCTTAGACTTAAATAACAAGCTTTTGTTCAAGTTAGGTTTTGTTGGATTATTAGTTGTGATAGTGAGAGTTTGGTAGAGGAAGTTAAAGTAGGGCTTTGGGTCCAAGTAAAATTCATAGAGTTAACTATGAGATGGATTTAGTTCCTCTTTATAGGCCTTGAATGAGCGCACACTCAATATGAGAGTTGCCTAGTGGTGCCACACTCTAATTGATAGCTAGTCTACATTTTTTGTTTAATTCATAGAATGAAAAAGAATTATCTTTATATTTGATTGAAAAAATATTCTAAATATTATATAAGGAACAATCTTTAGATAAAAAAATATATCTTTACATAAATAATTTTTTTGGCTCATCTTACTTGCATGATCTACTTCAATTGGCCTAATAGATATGTCTAATGTGATTGACTCATTTGAGTTGATCGACATGATCAACACATCTGACCTAATTGAATCAATTCATCTAATTGATCCATCTCGATCGAGTAACTAACCCATCTGGCATGTCTAAATTAACCAATTTATTTAGCTTGACTGTTTTGTCTTGCCGATATAATCATGCCTTAATTAGTTGAGTAAGATAAAATATAACGACACAACTGGTGTTGAGTCTAAGTATGTTAAGATTAACCGAATACTTGACAGGCAAAGAAGTTCAATAAACTTTGACAAACGAAAAAGTCTAAAGCACATAACGAATGGAGAAGTCCAACTGACATTTGGTCGACAATGCAATTCAATACACTTTAGTAGACGGAAAAGTCTACCTAGTCCCAAAGGACCTTATGGAGAAGGCTAATAAGAGTTAGTGGGATTCACAATAGAGTAGATAAGGATATTATGGAGAAAAAGACCAATAACACTTAAGAACTTTAAGTGTAGATAAAAAAATTACAATTTGATCATAAATATCACTTAAAAGTTATTCTTCATCCTAGGAGGCCTATGCTTGACTCTTCTTGTGATGAAAAGTGTATTTGGAACATGATTGAATTCATGTACGACTCATTTATATCAAAATTCATCCTAATTTAGAATGATTTTTGAACTTTTTAAAACTTAAGTTTTAGTATAGGTTACAACTTGATTATTTGACCACACTTCACAAAAGTAACAACCTACTGCTTCCCCATTCTTGTGCAATCAATCACCTACTGAAGCTCCAGCCTTTGCTGTCTTCTCTGGTGTGAAATATTAAGCTTTTTGGTGAGAACATTAAGTGTCAAACTTTGCATGGCCAATGCTACCAAATGGCCTTTCTCATGTGACTAAGGCACAACAAACACGTGTACGCAAAGAAGTTAGACAATGAACAGCTACCTAATTAACTGAATTCACTAAACAAAACACTAGAACAAATCGTGAAGCCTAATGCTGGGGACCCTCCAGTGAGCCATTGTTCCTTGACTAGATTTGCCTAGGCAAAGCCATGAAAGAGCATGAATGATTCGAATCCTTTGGAAATTAAATATTTGGCACTGTGTGGCCACCAGTTTGTCACTGGACCACACATGCTTCTTCTTCACCTTCAAGTTAACCAGGTCAGCAAAAAAACTTAGACATTTTTGTTTGTCTAGTAAAAGTGGAAAAAGAATGAGAAAAAAAATTACAATTACCATGGTCAACCACGACCACTTAGACTCATAGTCTTGGCCTCCTAATCCTTGTCCTCGCTTGTCTCTTGATCTGTCTCATTTTGACAATATTTAAACTCAGCCTTGATATCTATAGACCCTGCACAACTCACTAACCTGTGGCAAGCTTCTTGTCCTCATGGCTAGGCTTATAATGCTAGATATTCATTTGTGGGATCTTGGAAAGGGGAGGTTCCTAATGTAACTTTGAGTTGCTGCCCTTGATTTCCCTAGTTGTTGCATGATTTTAAGTAAAAATAATTTGTGCCCAAATTCTTTATTTCTCTTCTTTTAACTGGGTTTATCAATTTTTAAGTAAATAATTGAATAGTCCCCCCCCCCCCACGCATGGTAAAGACGTTTCGAATGCACATGCGAGATCACAGTTGGATCCTCTGTTGGGGCATATGCCTAGACACTGAATTTGATGAAAGTCGAAGTATCCACGTGCAGAAAAAAATTAAGAGTGGACGATTTTATAGGGACGGTGAAAACCGCGGTGATCGGCCCTTGGTATATTACTATAAGAGGGTGTTTAGTTGGGGGTTATCGTTGATAATTATGGTATGTTATCAATAAAAATATTATTTAGTTCAGGTAATCAGTGATTTCTGGTAATAAGTGATTCCCGTCACATCAGTAAAGTCGGCATACAACCCAGAATTGTATTACCTCCGAAATATAAGATTTTGGACCATTCCGGGGTTATCATTTTTTTCCAAAATTACCCTCCACAATCCTCTCCCCTCTTTCCTCTTTGCCCGAAGTCATCGAAAGATAATAGCATTAATTCTGTTTTCCTTCATCTTTGACTCTACTGTTAGAACCATCTTCATCGTTGGTCGACGTTGCCCGTCTCTCGTTCGACCTAGCACCAAATAGATCAAGGAAAATAGTTGCCCTGGCCGGAATAATAACCTTTGTTATTTTTGTTGGCGCAAGGGAGCAGCGGGTTGGCTAGAGCAACTCTTCGGCCGGAGGAAATAGGGAACAACAACAAGGTTGCTACCTCCTATGCTCGAAATAGTCCTTGACAGGAGCAGCAGGCTTGGACGGCAAACCAGGCTGGCTGATAGCCTTCTTTGGCCGGAGCAGCAAGCTCTGTTGGTCGTCTACACACAGTGGAGCAATAGCTCTCTTCGTTGGCCGGTGAGATCAACAACTTGATAAGTTGGTCGGCAGAGTCGAGGAGGAGCAGCAGCTTCTTTAGAAAGTTCTTCTTTGGCCCGCAGCTAGAAGAGGGTAGCTTCTTTAGAAAACTTTTCTTTGGCCAGCGGCTAGAAGAGGTCAGCCTCTTCCTTTCCTTGGTGTTGCGTGGTGATGACAACCACGTCTGGTGTGGCTGGTCGGCAGAGACAAGAAGAAAAAGGGGAAGCCCCTTTTCCTTGTTTAGTGGCGGCAGCGAAGAGGGGGAGAAGAGAAGTCACGGGAGAGAAGAGAGGATAAGGTTTTTATTCAATTAAATTAATTCAAAAAGTCAATGGGTAAATTAGTAAATGTAAAATTAAGTGGTTGCATAACCTAAGTTAAATCAAACACTTAATAGGTTATGTTTTATTCCTGATAACTTTAGTTATGTGATTACTTAGTAATCACATAACTAAAATTATACATGATAACTTGAACTAAACACACCCTAAGTATTTTCAAATGTATCCAATGGGTGAATTAGGAGGAGAGTCCTCTCGGACTAATAGGGTGAAGCTGGGATACCTGAATAAATAACACACATGGAAATAATTAGGATGATGAAATTTAAATTTTAATAAAATGAATATTCTGAACATGGACCTAGATAAATATTAAAATTTAAATAATAATATCTAATAATTTTATTTTATATAGAATTGTAAATTATTTGTTTAGTAAACTTAAAAAATACAAAATCAAAATTCTTGAGAAAATTTATTTAAAAATTTATTTATTTTACCAACCCAAATAATGCTATCTAGAATTTATTATTTATTATATAATAATTTTAAATATCAATGTTATCCAAATAATTAAGACTTTATCATTATTATCATTGTCTTTTTAAATACTCTATCATTCTTTTCCATTTCTCCCTTATAACCAAAATTCAAATTCTTTAATAAAACTAAATCCCTAGATGGCTTGTGAATGAGTTCTGGAATCCGGGTAAAGAACAACAAAGTAGACAAAAGAAAGGGAAAGAAATAAAGGGCCAAAAAAAAAAACACACACGCAGAAGAGAGAAGCTCTTGTCGTATCATCATGCACTGGCACTGCGGTGGATCGCAGAATGGTTTACCTTGCGTCAGGGTCGAGTAAAACCAGGGCCCCACCTCTGCCGTGGGCCCAGAACCATCGGTGTCGGTGGGAGCAGGTGGCCGTCTTCCGCTTAATCGATATTATTTTATTTATTTCATTTTTATTAAAAAAAATTGAATGAATTTAAGAGTTTGATTTTAACTTAAAAGTCAATCCTACCCACCAGTAAACTTTCAAGAGGGTCGCTATCAGCACGATCGACGTCGGAATTTAGCCGCATCTGAGTAAACTTTCTTCTGTCGTTGATCTAAGCTCCTGTTCAGATCCAGCCGGATTCCGACATCAATCTTGTTGATAGCGACCCTCTTTGGTTCACTTTTCCCAAAGATTATAATGTTAATTGGGACGGTAACTGAAAGCTGCCGATATTATACTAGGGTAATGAGTGAGATACGGAGACAGATAAATTTAGAAACAGAGGATTCAAACTCAGCACCCTCTTCCCTCTTTCTCCTGTAACTCACCGACAAAGTAGATGGTTATCTAAGCCGCTCTCTCATGTCAGCAATCACATGCCTCCTCCAGCTTTCTCCCGCTCCCCTCGTCTTCCTCTTGACTTGTCCATCCACATCGCTACACTTGTCCTCCCGCTGCCAGCCCATGCATCGCCGCATGCCAATCTGCATGCCGCGTCGGTCGCTTCCTGTTCCTGTAACATATTTTATGTACTTAGATTCTGCTTTATCACTAATCCAAAGCATTGAGCTATTTGACGAGCCAAGCGTGATTGATGCGCGATTGCCTTATAAAAGTACAAAACTGATCGAAGGGGCAGGCCTGGTAAATTTCCTTCAACTGCAGGGGCATTTGTGCTGTTCACTGACCCGGCCCTAATACTTCTTATTAGGCTGTATACCGAAGCCACTGCACTGCACTGAACCTGGTTAATTTGGCTGACGGGCTTCGCCACCGCCACCAGCGTTTGCAATGCGGCGATTTTCCTCTGTCCTCGCCGCTTCCTTGGTGCTGCTGGCGGCCGCCGCCTCCCTGCTCCCCGCGGCGCGGGCACACAACATCACTAAGATCTTGGCTCAGCACCCTGAGTTCTCCACTTTCAACCACTACCTGTCGGCCACCCACCTGGCCTCCGAGATCAACCGCCGCCTCACCATCACCTTGCTCGTCGTTGATAACTCCGGCATGGCTGACCTCCTCGCTAAGCATCTTTCCCTCCCCACCCTCCGTAACGTCCTCGCCCTCCACGTCCTCACCGACTACTACGGCGCCAAGAAGCTCCACCAGATCACCGGCGGCAAAACCACCTCCGCCACTGTCTTCCAGTCCTCCGGCCACGCCATCGGCACTGCCGGATTCATCAACATCACTGACCACAGCCGCGGGAAGGTCACCTTCGTCGCCCGGGACTCCGGCGGCGCCTCGCCTGCCACTTTCGTTAAGTCCGTGAAGGAGATCCCTTACAACATCTCCATCCTCCAGATCAGCACCATCCTGTCGTCGCCGGAAGCGGAGGCCCCTGTCGCCGCCCCCGGCCCCGTGAATCTCACCGCTCTCATGGCCAACAAGGGCTGCAAGGCCTTCGCCGACCTTCTCCTCGCCACTCCCGACGTCCTCAAGTCCTTCCAGTCCAACCTCGACAGCGGCCTCACCGTCTTCTGCCCTGACGACGACGCCGTCTCCGCCTTCTCTCCCAAGTACACGAATCTCACCGCCGCCGGCAAGTCCAGCCTTCTCCGCTACCACGCCGTGCCCGTCTACTACTCGCCCCAGCTCCTGAAGACCAACAACGGCCCTTTCTCCACCCTCGCCAGCGACGCACACAACAAGAACTACAAGTACACGGTCAAGAGCGACGGCGACACCATCACCATCAAGACCCATATCGTCACCGCCGCCATCACTTCCACCCTCATCGACCAGGACCCCGCCGCCGTCTACGCCATCGACAAGGTCCTGGAGCCGCGGGAGCTCTTCAAGGTCCCGGAAAAGGTGATCGCCGACGCACCCGCTCCTGCGCCTGCCGCCCCACCCAAAAAGAAAAAAAGTGCTGCAGCCAAGCACAAGGCCGCCGCCACCGCCACCGCCGCGAACGGCGCCCCCGCACCAACCACTCCGGCCGGCCCAGAGGAGTCGCCCGCCGACGACGACACGGCGGCTGCGGACAATGCTGCACTCCGAACCACCGCCGCAGCCTGGACGGTGCTCGCCGCCGCAGCGGCCGCTCTGTTCCTTGCATAATTAATCAATTAAGAGGTTTTTTTTTCTCCCTTTTGTATTCTTATTTATTTCCCTGTCTCTGCCATAAAATTTTCTTCCTTTAATTTTACTGCCCATGGTGCCGCGATTGCATGACCTGAACCACCGAGTGAGGAAGAATAATTGAAGAGATCATTGTACTGTTTTCTAGTTCCTCCGATCTATGTGTCTGCATTTGTAATGCTACGTTTGTTACTTCTGTAGATGGTGTGTGATTTTGAGTGAAATAGCGATGATTATTGTATTTATAATTTGAGAACAGCATCGGATACAGTGCGTCTTTACATTGTTGGATCTGAGTGAAAAAGTAAAAGAAAAACAACCCACTTTCATTGCACATGGTGTGTTTAGGGAAGAACAGACATGTGCAGTTACTGATTGCACAAACTTCCATCCAAACGTCGTGAGGAATATTTCATAGAAATGAAAATGTTAGTTTTATTTACTGATTTCCACCGGCTTCTAACGTTACAGAGGTCCACACTCCTAAGGAGATCAACTCCCCTAAGTAGATGATGGCCGCTGCCCTCGACCTCTTATTCTGCTACAACACCTTCAAAAGGGTTCATACGGATACAACCTTCAACTTTCAGCGGCTAAACAGCCCTTAGAGGGTCTCCAATTCGTGACCTCAGGTTCATCTACGCGAGAGCCTCCAATCTTCTATATGATAGCAACCCTTGCAGCGCTGCCTGCAACTTGCAGCACCTTCAAACTACAATCTAGTCTACAAAGTTAACATAGGTGAGCGAGGGTTGGTGTTGCCGGCTTTGGCTAGCTGCCTCAATGAAAAGGTGTCTCCCTAAATGAGAGTGCTTGACCTTGGAGAGAAAGGTCTTATGTTGGGGAAGTGGACTGGGGTTGGGTGCCTTTCGTTAGAGGAAAGACTTTGGCTATCTCAGGAATAGTGTCTTTCCTATAGCAAGGGCTCATTTTATGGTGGTAATAAGTGATTCGTTCGCTCCTAGTACTTTCGTCAGCTCATTTCTAATTTAATACCGAAGAGGTAAATCATATGTGGTCATTAACCTTGAATAATTGAATAACGCATGAGGAAGGACAGACACCGAGTAACACCATCATACGTTAGTCAACTGTCTGTCAGTTCAAATAGTAGAAGAAAAGGAGGAAGAAAGAGAAATGGTATAGGTGCAGTGGTTGACCAAATCAACCCACGGGCTTCACTTCTTTTTTTTCACCGCGTGTTGTTTGGCCAAGTGACCTTGAGAGTCGAAGAGAGGAATCCTTTTCAATGAACTTCATTTGTCTCTTGAGAAATGAAGCTTAGTTTTGCGTGTGCAAACACCCATCTCACTTCACCTTTTTGTGATAACGACATGAGAACATTTCTAACATTAGGCCGTTAGTACCATCATGTTAGAAACATGCCTTGACACTTCCTGCCTTCATTTTGCTCCGAACAAGTAGGGGTCAACCCCTAGGTACAGAATGACGATTGTCACTTTAAATAAGGAGCGTCCCATGGTTCGATGGGCATTTCTCCCGCTACTAACCTTTGATTTAGTTGATCACCACAACCTCTATGAGAGCCAATGAAGACGATGAGATAAAGCGGCTGAAGGAGAAGAGTTGCAGCAGAGGAGGTCCTTTCCAAGGACTACTCTTATGACTTGTCTGTTGACATCGCTCAGTGGAAAGCTGGTGAAAATGAATTAGCAGAGGAGCCAAAAGGATAAGGGTCTCGAGAGAGAATATGCAGAGGACTGCTCTCACAGCCTGACTAATGGAGTCCCCTGGTGGACTGCTAATTAAAGAAACATTAAGGGGAGTAGTAAAAGAAGATAGTCGAAGGGGTAGAGCCCAAAAAGATATTCCCATGGGGATGTTCTCGTTGGCCCATGTGACAGACTATGGTCGTTCTCTAGTAGGGGTGCTCCTATACTGTCCGTAAGCTTTCGGAGTCCATGAGGACTTAGCTTTTTTGGGGATATACCTAGAGGCTTGTTCCCGATCCTTTACCTTTCGAAGTTCATGAGGACTTAAACTTTTTGGGAATGTACCTAGCAGGGTTATTCCCAATCCCTTATTTTTCAAAGTCCATGAGGATTTAACCTTTTCGAAAATATACCTAGTGAAATTATTTTCAATTCATTTTCTTTAAAAGTCCATGAGTACTTAGTGAGTGAAAACCGTCTTCAGGTCACATTTATTTGTGGTCCTTCATGGACTCACACAGACACATTCAGGCACGGACCGCAAGGTACATCTGAAAATACTAGGGAAGTCACTACTTTCGTGGGTGATCCTGTCCGAAAACGGTAAAGAAGGATAGTTGGAGATATGGCTCCTTTGTTGACCTCGTAAAGACTCCGTTCAATCTGCAACACACAGAACGTTAGTGCCGGGCCAGGGAAGGGGTCAGTGACGTTGGTCCTCCAACGCTCAAATCAGTCACCAGAATAGTAGCAAGAAGACGGAGCAACGTAGTAGCTGTAAAAGCACAAACACAAATAACGAATAGCACATATCTCGATCGGTGCATGGACCCCCTCTTATATAGTACTACAATAGGTGACATGCACGCTCCTCAAGGCGTGATCCCGTTCTCCAAACTATCCTATGAAAGGGCATGTCAGAAAAGTATTTCTGACATCATACCTTATCAAGACATGCAAATTCTTGACAAGACGGTAAAAACTTCCGTCGTACAATTTACCTGTTGACCACGCCCTATTGTCAGCGGTATTACCTCCCAGAGGGATATTAAGAGATATGGGAGGGGTCCCACTATTTGGCCGAGTGAAATAGCCGCTCGATCGGAGTCCCCGTCCGGTCGACCTTAGCAACTTTTTCTTGTAGTGACTTGATTCGGCAAATTATTTATGGCTCGACCAGACATGAGCTTCGGTTGGCTTGGCACTCACTCGATCAGTTGCGAGCATCTGATGTTCCGGGTGTACTGATCCCGTCCGGATGAACGATCTACTCCGCTGAGCTTCGTGGTCGATCGGACCATTCAAACCCAATCGGTCTGTTGAAGTCAACCTCCGCTTGGCCTCTTTTGGGTGAGTCCGTTGGTTCCTTGACGTTGACCACTTTAACTTTTAAGTCAACTGATATCTCCACTCTTGATCCATATTTGATAGGCCCCCTTTTATCGCCGCATCAGTGAAAATGTTTGATTTGTTTACCGTGTTAGATGAGAATGCAACTAAATGAGCTGTCTTGTTTCATCAGGCCAATTTACACTTGGCTTGATTTTTTTTGTTTTGCCTACTCATAGTGGTCCACTTTCTTTGTCCTCAACTAGCAAAGAGTCAATGGGGAATTCGCATGGATACAATGCGCCCTTCAAGCCACTAGACAGCCATAGAAATTCTGTCCACTGACC
>JBBMJZ010413094.1:11103317-11115538 GCA_037833815.1 Zingiber zerumbet
GAATAGTTCACGAACATGTTCAAATATTTCAAGCCGAACTCGAACCCGAACCCTAATTCGAACCAAACTAGAACCAAACATTTTGAATTTTTCGAACTTCGAATCGAGTTCAAACTCGAATATACTTATTTCGAGCCGAATTCGAGCCTTAACTTTTTCTACATATTCAGCTCGATTCGATTCGTTTGCACCCCTAGTTTAGACGTTATCGAGTTCTCAATTCAAGCTCGTTTGATTATTTGAAAGTTTTACATATTTGATTGGTTGTTGAGCTTTATAATTCAAACTTATTTGTTTATTTTAATTTTATTTTTTTATTTATTTTGTTGGATATATGTGAATGAAGAAGAGGGAAGAAGAAGAGGGAAGAAGCTTCATTGTGAATAGGACTTTAGTCCCACATTGAGAGTTTCAAGGCATATTGGTTAATTTATATTGATTCACATGCATTAATGATGTGAATAAATACATGAGGAGAGTTTTTCTTTCATGCGTAGGTGCACAAGAGGGTGCAAATCTAAAGCCTAGATTATACTGAATCAAGTCGACTCATGTGCGAGCATGACCTGCATGTGTCGAATGTTGGACTGGTCGAGGAAAATTTTGCTCAAGTGGAACAATCAATATTTTACCACATGGATTTTTTTTATTTGCTGCTCAAGAAGGTAACAGAAGTATTAACCATTGTTAAGGGTGATTTCGTAATCTCTCGGATAGTATTGGTCGACTAGACCTTGGTCTTGAGTAGTACATACACAGAAAAGCTGAAGCTCTCTGCCTAAGTCCCGCCTCCTCCTCTGTCATGTATCTCTTGCTCAGCGGAGTACCTGTGATAGCATGGGTACCTCTTAGTTTATCATGACCACCAGTGTTTGGTGTGAATCACGATTAACCATTGTATCTTGGGAACAAACGACCTGAGAAACCTCGAAGCACAGAATTCGGCTAATTCCCCAAAATTTCCAGTAGATTGTCCAACAATCTTGAAATAGAGTTCGGTTCTTTTGGGATGACCACAGAATAAAGTGTTAAGGTGCAATAGACTCGACACATTAAGGCCCCCTCCATCCCGATTAAAACTGTGTCAACTAACCATGGGGAAATGTCAGAAAAGTTCACAAGATTGAACTTCAAGAGGTGACAGTAGAAGATGCTCTTTTACTTAACCACGCTCAATCTGGCTCGGTTTTTGACCGAGAACCCTTCCAAGTAAGTTGTGGATGTTGATGTTCACACCATCAGTATAGTGGAGGTATGGACTTATTCTGAGTTCCTTTACCGAAACTACATCCTCAAATTCCTTGCTGACTTACTACACACTGTGTATAGTACGAATAGAACGACTAAAGAGCTATGGGAGTCCCTGGATAAGAAGCACAAGGAGAAAGATGCTGGGGTTATGATGTTTATCGTGAGTTGATTTATGGACTACAAGATGGTTGACTCTAAGACGATGATCAGCCAAGTTCAGGAGCTTCATGTGATCTTGCACGAGATTCACTCAGAAGGGATGATTCTAAGTGAAACCTTCCAAGTGGTTGCTATCATTAAGAAGCTTCCTCCAGGCTGGAAGGACTTCAAGAACTACCTGAAGCACAAGTAGAAGGATATGAATGTGGAGGAACTCATTGTTAGACTTCGCATCGAAGAAGACAACAAGAGTTCAGAGAGAAAGTTGTTCTCTCCAGCTACTTTGAAAACTAACGTGGTTGAGCATGGTCAAAACTCTAAACGAAAGAATCCTAAGACTTCCAAGATGGGACCTAGAGGAGGCATTAAAAAAATTCTCTGGAAAGTGTTTCAATAGTGGTCGAGTCAGTCGCAAATCTTCAGAATGCAGAAAATCGAAGAAAAAGCAGGAAGCTAACTTGAACGAGAGACCAGAAATAGATGATCTTTACGTTGTTGTCTTCGAACTGAACCTGGTCAGTTCAAACCCATTGCAATGGTGGATTGATACCGGAGCCACCAAACATGTCTGCTGCAATAAGGAATTGCTCCACAACTTTAAAGAAGTCAAAGCTGAGGACAAGCTGTTCATGGGGAACTTAACAACCTCGGACATCATAAGCTAAGGAAAAGTAGTGCTGAAAATGACCTCAGGCAAGGACCTTACTCTGAACAATGTATTATATGTTATAGAGATTCAGAAGAATCTAGTGTCCGGATCACTGTTAAGTAAGCATGACTTTAGCATTATTTTTGAGTCAGACAGAGTTGTACTATCAAAGAATAAAATGTTTGTAGGAAGAGGCTATGTATCTGATGGGCTATTTAAGCTCAATGTAATGGCTATTAGGCCTAAGATAAATAAAGATAAAAGTTCTTCCACTTATATGCTTGAGTCTTCATATTTAAGGCATGATAGATTAGGACATGTTAACTACAATATGTTGCATAAATTAATAAATATGCAAAGTACTTATATTCTACCTTGATCCATAACACAAGTGTGAGACTTGTGTTGAAGTAAAAATGACTAGGTCATCCTTTCAACATGTTGAGAGAAGTAATGAACCACTCGGGCTAATTCACACTGACATGTACAACCTTAAAGATACACCACGTGGTGAGAATAAATTACTACAACAAATATAACTTTCCGTAGCATATCAATTTGCTATCCGCAACGTACATTGTACGCTGCACAACTGTAAGCTATTGAAAGTTATAAGACATTCGCAACGCGTGTAGCGTGCTACAATTAAAAGCATTCACAGCGCGTGACGCACTCTGCGATTAAGAGCATTCACAACTTGCGTCGCGTGCTACAGCTAAGAGCATTCACAGCACGCACCGTGTGATGCGGTTAAGAGCATTCACAGTGTGCACCGTGCGCTGCGGTTAAGAGCATTTACAGCCCATTATACGCACTGCAGTTAACCACCTACAATTATCGCCAATATTTAATTAAAATATATAATTTAAATTTAAAATTTAGATATCATCCCAATTCATTCATCACTTAAAATAGAGATAAAAAAATTTTAAAATCCAATCACAATGTGAATATATAATTTTTATTCATTTAATAAACATTTGTTTCA
The DNA here is from genome assembly GCA_037833815.1 of Zingiber zerumbet. Classification (NCBI taxonomy): domain Eukaryota; kingdom Viridiplantae; phylum Streptophyta; class Magnoliopsida; order Zingiberales; family Zingiberaceae; genus Zingiber; species Zingiber zerumbet. The sequence goes on from JBBMJZ010413094.1 coordinate 11,106,365, forward strand.
ATTTACATATGATACTAATACAACATTAGAAATTTGATCCATTGTGAATTTGAACATTTCCTAATGCAACTTAAGCCTTCAGCAAATAGCTAATACCATTCATGGTTTCATCGAAAGCCAAGGATATCCGATTCTTTCCAAGCATCTTTTATCATAAACAGCTAAATCAATCCATCTAGTAACACTGTCTTCATTAACCGTTGCAAGGATCTCTATGTTTACTCCGAGGACAACCTATACATGATGAAACAAACAAAATATCATCAAAATCGTGTAGCAAGAACCATAATTTATACTAGTGGGTTACAAATTAAAGATGATCATAGAGAAAGCACAAATCAAGAATTATATGATTATATAAAGCATCAAGATTTAGCAGAAAAGTAATATTTAATTAACAAAGTTTTGAACTGGTTGTTATGAGTTCCACGAATTAGTTTGTGGTTTGTAATGCTAATAAGAGAAGACACTCAATATGAAAACTTATCATAAAATGGGTTAATAAATTCAAACTTTATGTCATATATTGAGTATCAAATAGATGAAGTTATAGGTTGTCCCGTACCGTTGTACAAATAGTGCGAATAGGTGCATATCGATAATTTTTTATAGTTGTCTAGTTTACATTGTTCCAAGGTAGAACTACATAGAGTTCAAGCATCCCACACATCAAAATTATGGCTTGCAAATACAAACTCCATTCTCTTGTTGATATGGTACCATGCAAAATATGAAGAAGTTATATGGAAGTTGTGAATTGGTAGCCAAAGCAAACACTCGTTGGCGTTGAATTAATTTAAAGCTTGCAGACATTAAATGCAATTTCTAACCTATAAGAGTTTCCCACTAGAGGATAATGACCGCAATTTGATTATGCCCTGGAGATGGTAAATGCTAATAAGAGAGATGAAGTAGCATTTAAATCAACAACACTAAAAACTATTTTGTATATAAGTCATTTGCATTGTTAAAAGTAAAATTCATAAAGAGAGTACTGTATTGAATGCCTCACTACACGATGCTGAAATACAAGGTGTATGATGCCTACAGTAGAGAAAGGCCAAAATTGCATGACTAAGCCCTGATAAAGTCTAAAGGTATGTTGTCATAGCTCTCACCCACACTCTCCCTCTCCTTTATTCTTCCTTTCATTTCTTGTCTAGACCCTCTAAGTTATGTAACTCACCCAATTAACTTGTCATACCAACTATAATTAGCCTAACTCAAATTAAATAAGTCAATAGTCACTCCCTCATAGTTCTATTGTTGCTGAAAGGACATTATAATTATACTGTGCCATATGCAAACTATAAATTTGTAGGACAATAGTGGATAGAAGCAAAAGTTATACTTGTTAGTAAAATTTGTACTAACAGTCTAGCTCAGCTTTTGATGAACGACAAGTGAGTTAAGTTAGGTGTTTATATGATCTAATACATTTACCAAGCATGCAGAGATTGACTGGTCTAGGGCACCTGACACCAGGATGAAACACAACTAGGTATGAGGACTCGATAGTTGGTGTGAAGCTTAAATAGGTCAAAGGGCCAACTTAAGATATGGCAGAAAGTCCGACTGGGTCTGTAGGGCTTGATAACTGGCCGAAGTCTAGTTGGATATATGGACCTGACAACTGGTGAGAAGCCCAAAGAGGCTAGTCGACAGACTACAAGTTGGTAAGTGAAGGTAAGTCACTGGAGGAGAGTGACTTAGTAAGGACTCATCCAGATTAAGGGGATAGTAGGTGTCGGTCCAATTTAGGTCCATTTTAAAAATCTAAATTGAGACCCTGACTAGATCCTGATCTGGAGGATAGGTTCTAAGTCATAAATTAATCACATTATAAATTATGCTAACTTTATTTTAGAGGTTAAATATTTTTAAACTAACACATTTTGCAGGACAAAGGAAGCATAAAAGGTCTCAAGTGAGCAATACCCAAGGCACCTTCCAGGAGACCGAGGCACCTTGAGTCGCCTTCGAAGGATTGGAAAGCGTCTTCCATCAGATAAAATACAACTTTGTCAACGATAAGAAGCGAGTTGTTTAGGGTCAGATTTTATGCTAGGAAGGTGCCTTTAATGCTAGGAAGGTGCCTTCCATGCTCAATAAAAGAGCATCTCGACCAAAGCTTCTTACACATCACTTTTACGATCTACTGCACATCCGTTTGAAGTTTCGATTGCTCTGACTTTTTGTTGCTACTTTAAAGAAGTCCCTCTACCACTGAGCTACTTTTTTGAGTCATCTGATCATCTCCTGCAGACCGATAGCAACACACTGAGCGCTCTAAATTGTTGGTAACTTTTAATTGTGTTGTTATTTTCATACCATTGCTTTAAAAGGAAAGTGTAGGTTATTACATTGTCCCTATCTTTATATCCGATTACCTCTTCTAATGATTTCGGAAGAGGCGTTTAGTGGATTACCTATTGATAGGTCCGCAGGACCTAGGTATTGGAGTAGGAGTCACCGAAGGTTCCGAACCAAATAAAATATACCAAATTTTTCTTGTGTTCTTTTTAGTTTAAACTTTCCGTTGCCATTTTACTTTAATTTTGTAAAATAACTTTATTTTCAAAAAACACATGATTCACCCCCCTCCACCCCTCCCCCCTCACATGCTCACAATCCAACAATACTTGTGCATGGAATTTTATCAATCTAGATAGAATGAGAAGCTAGAAAGTACCATATAACCGGTTTTAAAATGTGCATGAAGGGCGGATGCTAGTTCTCGCTTCTAGGTTTCATCGATTAGTGCATCTATAATAGAATTAGAAAAAGTAGTATAAGTGAAACATATATAGCCATGGTACAAATGAGCATAAGAGAAATTGCATCTTTCAGCAATTGAGTCAACAGTTCTAATTTCCTTGAGTGTAATAATGACCCCACTTATACAGCGTCATAGGAATTGGATCCTTGTTATATGCAATGATCACGTGTTGAACTATTCTAGATTAAAGACTTAAGCATTCTTTTTATGTTCTATGAGCATTAATCTTTCATGAAAAGGCAAATGATTAAAAAAATAATGAAGGAATAGAAGCTGAGGAAGATCAAGCTTGAGTGATCGCTAATTAAAATCCCAAGTTCCCACGAAAACCTATAAAAAGATGTTGAAATTAACTTTTAGAAAAATAGCTTGGAACAACAACACCATCTACACATGTAAATCAAAGCCAAGCATCATAGAACCTACTGATCCAAAACATCATCATCAGAATACAACTACACAAGGTAAATGACACTATCAACACCAAACCTGTGAACCCCATGTAAATCATGATCATCGCCAACAAGAAGAGGCAATAGCAATAAGTTGTTTTTTTTCAAGCCAAGGCCATCTTTGATTTTTGATACACTATAGAACTCAAATGGTTCCTAATAAAATGTTGCATAGCCAAACAAAAAATAAGGAATTATTAGCAGTAAATTATTCTATGCAAACAATAAAATAGTGAGGAAGCAACAATGACATGGATGAAGCAATTATGTTAAGAAGAAAAAAAATAAGTCTAGTCCTTACATTAGAATTAGAACTTAAGCATTTTACAATGCATTTTGTTCCAACGAGAAAGAAAAGTGCTACTAATATGGTGAAAGTTTCAATAGCAAAGTATACCAGAAAACATTCCTTATCCATTTCGTATACACCACTAATTAATAAATTATTCACTAGAAATTTTTCTAGTTCTAGTGAAATTAAAAGAAGAATTGACAAAATTTCACAAGGCGACATTGTTGGTTTCTAAAGCACACAAAAAAAAACCTAAACAAATTCCAAAAGCAAGAGCCTTTACCTGGAAAGAGAGATTGAAGGATTAAACTAAGATGGATCCCTAAATTGAAAAAAGATGGTGAATATTAAAAACCCTAATAGCATATCATTTCCCTGCCCTCCTTTATCCTCCTCTTAGGAGATTCCCAAAATCAATAAGTAATAGAAAAAAAAAAATTAGAAACAGATCAATATCAAACATGGTGGCCCCAAAAAAACACATCTTTGTAATACAACTCAATTCGAAATAATGTGATAATTGCTGACTAAGGAAAAGTTGGTATCTTCATGGACTGAGGGGGAGAAAGCAGTACGTGAAAGGAATCAGCAACGATAGATCGAATAGTGGCAGATGAGCTTGAATTGGATAGATGAAGGTTCTGCAGGTTACGTACCTAGAAGGAAGTGGAGGCTCATCAGTGACAGGGAGGAAGTAGGTGTTCGTCAATTCAGTGGAGGGCTTCGACGAAGAGAGGTTCGACGGAGAGGGCTTCGACGGAGAGGGCTTCGCCGGAGAGAGGATGGGTTGAGATGTTTGACAGAGAAGTTTAGGGTTGGTGACAGAGAAGCTTTGGCAGAGGGAGTTGCATGAGGGCGCAATTTTAGGTTATGTGTGAGAGAGGTTCACATGAGGGTTTTCATGGATGAGGAGTTTGGTTCTCGGGACTGAGGAGTTTTGGTGGAAAAATAATTGTTGGAGGATTTTCGCATAAAAAGTTTTAGCAAAACATAATTAGGGAGGCGGGATGTTTCAGTTGAAAGCATTAGAAAAGTTTGAAGATTTTTAACGACGCATATTGCATGCTATTAAAATTTTATAATATTTATTGGTAGTGTGCATTGCATTTTTGCATTCCATCATTTATATATGTATAATAATTATTAACAGCGCGCTCTACGTGCCGTTAATATTAAGTTTTAACAACGCACTTTACACGTCGTAGAAAAAATTATTAGCCTCATACTTTTTCTGCATACCATCATTTGTATAAATATTATACTAACCGCAACGCACATAATTGAGCGCATCGTAAAAACTATTATTAATGGTGTGCTTTAACTGCACGCCGTTGATGATGCGCTGTAGAAAGTCACTTTTGTTGTAGTAAATACTTCATCACTTTTGTAGATGATAACATAAAATACTGTTATGTGTATCTTCTCAAAAGTAAGGATGAATTTATAAAGAAATTTTTTCTCTATAAGAATGAGGTTGAAAACCAACTTAATAAAAATATTAAGATGGTTTGAAGTGACCGAGGCGGTGAATATGTATCACCGTTCACTGAGTTATATGCTGAATATGGGATCAGACATGAAACAATAGTTCCTTATACGCCCCAGTAAAATGGGGTTGTTGAGTGGAAGAATCACTCTCTAAAGGAGATGATGAACACTCTTCTATTAAACTCTGGACTGCTAGAGTTCATGTGGGTGGAAGCTGTGTTAACAGCTAATTATCTTTTAAATAAGGTACTGCGAAAGAAAATATATAAGAACCCTTATGAGTTGTGAAATGGAAGATAATCATCCTATAAATATTTACCAATGTGAGGGTGTCTTACCAAAGTTTTGGTGTTTGATCCTAAAAGAATTAAGAGATCGAGAACTAAAGATTGTTGATTGCATATTTATTGGATATGCATATAATAGCAGTACATATCAATTTTTGTATATGAGACATAAATACCAGATATACACACGAACTAGATGATAGAATAGAGAAATGCCTCGTTCTTCGAGCATGTATTTCCATATAAGACCCGGGAGGAAGCTAGCTTCTTAAAATGAGCATATGAAACGCAAGGTGAAGATGGTGATGAGAAACCAGTCAAGGTTGAGCTTAGATGGAGTAAAAGAGCTCGGGTGGAAAAATCCTATGGAATATATTTTATCACTTTCATGTTGGAAAGTGAACTCCATAATTACTCAGAAGTAGTAAACTCTTCTAATGGACCTCACTGGAGAGAGGTAATTACATCTGAAATAGAATTTATCTTATAAAATTATACTTGGGAACTTGTGGATCTTCCTCTGGGAAGTAAACCGCTAGATTGCAAGTGGATCTTCAAGAAGAAAATGATGTCAGATACCACAATTGATAAGTACAAGGCTAGATTGGTAATCAAAGGATACCAACAACAAGAATGCCTTGATTACTTTGATACATATTCTCCGGTGTCGAGGATAACTTTCATAAGAATATTGTTGGTTATAGTCACTCTATAGAATCTTGAAATACATAAGATGATATAAAGACAACCTTTCTAAACTGGGATTTAGAAGAGTAAATATATATGGAGCAACCTGAAGGGTTTTTTATACCAGTACAGAAAAATAAAGTTTGTAGATTGGTGAAGTCATTATATGGCTTGAAACAAGCACCAAATCAATGACATGAGAAATTTAATAATATTATGAAGGAATGTAGATTCAAGATCAATGAATATAATAAATGTGCTTACATAAAAGCCATAGAGAATAACTATGTCATCTTGTGCCTTTATGTAGATAACATACTTATCATTAGAAGTAATGATAAGATTATTAAATCCACTAAGGACATGTTGAACTCAAGATTTGACATAAAAGACATGGGTCTAACTAATGTGATTCTAGGAATCAAAATTCTTAGAACTATAGAAGAACTTATTCTTAGTCAGTCTCATTACATGGATAAGATTCTTAAAAAATTTACCAAGGGTGATATTGTATTGGCACGAACACCGATAGATATGAGTTAACATCTATCAAAAAATCAAGGAGAAAATATCTTTCAGATAGAGTACTCTCGAGTGATTGGAAGTCTGATGTACCTGATCAATTGTATACAACTGGACTTGCCCTACAAAGTAAATAAACTGAGTAGATATACGAGTAATTCCAGTGTTAAGCATTGGAAAGGTATAACAAGAGTACTGAGATGCTTGAGGTATACTCGTGAATATGGACTGCATTATAAGAGATATCTTGTTGTGATCAAAGAATACAATAATGCGAGTTGGATATCTGATATAAAAGACTCTAAGTCTACGAGTGAATATATGTTCACTCTTGGAGGTGCATCAATTTTCTGAAAATCTTCTAAGCAAATTGTAATAACTAGATCCATTATAGAATATAAGTTTGTAGCCCTTAATAAATATAGTGAAGAGGCTGAATAACTACTACAATTTTTAGAAGATATTCTTAGATGACCGAAATCTATACCGGAAATTTGCATACAATGTGATAATTAATTAGAAATCGATCGGACACAGAGCTATCTATATAATGGTAAGTCTAGACATATACATCATAGACATAATACCATTAGACAACTACTCTCAATGGGAGTTATCGCTATTGACTATGTGAAATCAAAGGATAACTTAGCAGATCTATTAACCAAGAGGTTAAACAGAGAGTTAGTTACAAGCTCATCGTGAGAGATAGGCTTGATGCCAATGAAAAATATTAGTACAAAGGAAACCTAACTTATGCAGACCAGAGATCCCAAAATCTAGGTTCAAAGGAACAACCTAATTGTATCGACAAAGTTACTCACTGTAAGGGACACCCAATGTACAAGTGAAAGATGAAGGTTAAGTACATAGCTTTTAATGATCCAGTAGAGTAATAAGGAATACTCTTAAGATATCACCTATGTGAGAAAGAAGTGGGGTCATTTCGAAGGGAATTGGTGACACAATTCTTAGAGCTTCACATAGAATCAGGTGTGTTCATTACCAAGAATAAACACACTCATGAGAACTGAGTTGTATCAAGGAGACTCTTGGGTGGAATATGTCAATTCTTATATAGACAACATAACAATTCAAGGACATCACATCTACTGTTAGTCAGTAAACAAACAAATCTTCACAAGGGAAGGTTTAAAGGGTAAAACCTATTTGTCCTATACTGGACTCAACTACTGAATGTTATCACATATCCTATTTCCATTTATGCTGGGGATTGTTGGATATATGTGAATAAAGAAGAGGTGGAAGAGGGAAGAAGTTCCATTATGAATGAGACTTTAGTCCCACATTGGGAGTTTTAAGGCATATTGGTTGGTTTATATTGATTCACATGCATTGATATTATGAACACATGTATGTGGAGACTGGAGAGGCTCTCTCTCACACGTGGGTGCACAGGGAGGTACGAATCTAGGGTCTAGATTGTATTGAACCAAGTGACTCATGTACAAGCACGATCTACGCGTGTCGAATGCCTGACCGATTGGGACAAAATTTATCCAAGTGGAACAACTAACATTTTACCACATAGATTCTTTTTTATTACTCAAGAAAGTAACAGAAGCATTAATCATTGTTAATGTTAATTTCATAACCTCTCGGATAGTAATGGTCGACCATTGATGGTTGACAGTTATCATTAATCCTTAGGTATTGAATGGTTATTACACGATGTTTAATGTAGGTAAGGAATGATGCTCCTATATGAAAGGGAGACCATGGTCTTGAGCAGTACACACATAGAAAAGCTTAAACTCTCCACCTATGTTTTCCCTCCTTCTCTATTGTGCATCTCTTGCTCGACGGAGTACTCGCTGCCAATGCTTGGTGTGAATAATGGTTAACTGTTGTATCTTGGGAAACAGTTGACCCAAAAAATCATGAAGCACAACCAGAGGTGAGGCGAATCTATTTCAAGGAAACTGCGACCATCGTAAGCCTCAGTCCATTCGCCCGCTTAGCCCGCTCAGCTACTCTACCCGGTCGGGTCGCTCTGTCGCTCGAGCATCTCTGCCTTCAGGTCTCCCTACCTTCTACTATTAGACTGCTCTGCTTGGTCAGCCACTCGCCTTGATGGTCTGATCAACTGCTCTGTCCGCTAGACCACACTACCCAGTCGGCCAATCTACTCGGTTGGTCACTAGGTCTGCTCTACGACTTAGCCACCTTGTTCACTCGACCTGATCAGCCACTCTATTGTACTGTCAGCTCAGATGTTGTACCCGGTAAGTGACTCTAATAACTAAGAAATCATATCTATTACAGTATATTTGACTAGATCAGATTTAAATGTGAGATTTAGATAAAAAATAATCATGAAAGGATAGTTGGGCAATTGTGATTCGAAGAGAAGAAAATTACATCAAATATCTACTTCCACTCAACAATAAAAATCACCAACCGAGATGACCTTGGAAAGGAGGCGCCCTTATTTTGGAAATTCAAAAAACAAAAAAAAAAATCATCTTAGAGTATCAATAAGGAAGATTTGTCCTTTGCAAAATTTTAAACTAGATTAGTCTATTAATAAATACTAAACTTCATCCAGATGTATTTATTCATTGATAAAATATCAATAAGATAATTTTTTTTTTTTTTTTTTTTTTTAAAAAAAGGAGGTTTTAGAATTTGGTTTGCAGTTGTGGA
>JBBMJZ010413094.1:11184673-11198328 GCA_037833815.1 Zingiber zerumbet
TTAGTACTTATATTTTGATATGCTTTTGGATGATCATAATTGATCCTGTCCGGAAGCTGAGTCGGATGGAGGTCAATTTGCTGTCCTGTTTGTTGATGGAAGGTCTCATGAATGCACAGAAAAGGCTCCCCACTGGCGGCTGACGCGGCTGCAGACCCCTGCGCACACTCAGACGAGCCCACCTAACGTTAGAGGTTAGAAAACCAGGGAAAAAGTCCCCAGGTCAGGTCCTCCGATGCTTAAGTTAGGTACTTTTCTCCCCGGAATGTAAGAGAAAGATCCATAAGAGGATAAAAGTAGTAGCAATGACCAAGGATGCACAAACTTAACAACCAGTTCTATCAACCCCAATTGAACAAGTATAAAGTTCAATGCCAACGAAAGTTTAAAAAAAAAAATCATAACACCAAACACTTGTGGGCAAAACAAGAGGATATTGCATTAGTTGACTGTCTTGTTAAGTTGAACAAAGATTAAACATAGAAGAGCGATAATGGTCTAGAACTAGGTACTTGCTGCATTTGGAGAAACTAATGGTTACTAAAATACCATCAAGCAATCTGAAGGCTACTCTCATAGTGAGTCAAGGTACAAGTTACTGAAGAGACAGTTCCATGTTATCAATGAGATGCTGAATCATAGTAGTAGATTTTAGTGGAATGATGTTGAGAAGTGTATCATTGCAACAAAGAACGCCTTTGATGATTGGGTTAAGGTAACTTTTTTTATTTTTTTCGTTTCTTTGATGATTAAGGGTTTATTTTGGCTAATGATAGGTTTTAAATTTAAAATCATTTGACTACTATTGGTTAAAGGAACAAAGAGTCCCCCCATGACTTGATGTCTGTGTGGGAGAAACATCATGTTATAGGAACTGGTGCAGAAACTCAGTTGATGCAGTAGAAGAGATAAATTTATATGATAAAGAGGCTGACACATTTAAGCATACAATAGACGAACAAGTTGAAGGTCACGAAGATCAAGAATTTATCATAGATGAAACAAAAAAATCTAAGCTAGAGATTCCCAATTCATCAGTTTGCCCATCAAGCAAGAAGTCAACCACCAGAAAGAAAAAAAAAGAAGTCTGATGATGTTTTAGGTGACTTGGTGAAAGAAATTCACAAGCATATTACTACTATTTAGCAAGCTAATGAGGAGACGAAGAAAATTTTCACCTACATTAAGAAACAAACCGAGAGCAGTATATGATAAGTTAATGGAACTTTCCGACTTCTCTTAGCAACAAATTATGAATATTGAGTAGTACGTTCTCAAAAAAAAAAAAAAAAAAAAGTAGAACCGCCCCATCAATGACCCCCCTAGAGTCGGTCCCACAGACATGGAAAGAGGTAAATAGAGATATACAGTTGAAAGCGCATAGCAGAGACGTTAACCTCAGACCATGACATCCCAAGGATAGAACCCTGAACCTCTCGACCACAAAATCATGCGCCCCCAACTGTGATACGTCCTAGGGACACGAGGAGTACATTCTCAAGAATGAACACAAGGTTGACAACTTCTTCGCATTGCTAAAGGTATTTAGGAGAGATTATGTGGTGAAGTAGTTCTTTGAGATCAATCCGTATAAACCAAGCTTTCACTTCCAAAGTGAATTAGATTATTAGTACTTATATTTTGATATGCTTTTGGATGATCATAATTGATCCTGTCCGGAAGCTGAGTCGGATGGAGGTCAATCTTGCTGTCCTGTTTGTTGATGGAAGGTCTCATGAATGCACAGAAAAGGCTCCCCACTGGCGGCTGACGCGGCTGTAGACCCCTGCGCACACTCAGACGAGCCCACCTAACGTTAGAGGTCAGAAAACCAGGGAAAAAGTCCCCAGGTCAGGTCCTCCGATGCTTAAGTCAGGTACTTTTCTCCCCGGAATGTAAGAGAAAGTACAAAAAGTGAAAGACGAGAAGAAATGACGAGTGAGCGTACCTGCATAGGGACGAAGCATCCCTTTTTATATCGTTAAGAGTGTTTTTGTCTTCTGGCAAGTGTCGGGGAATGTCGGGTGTCAGGTTTTGTCTGGCGGTGGTTGGCACGTGGCTTCCTCCTATGGGCTGACGGAGGAATCAAAGAGTTGAACAGCTTCCTTGTTAGTGATTATTCCCTGACAAGCAGTTACGATTCCCCCGCTTGGTTGTCACCTAGCATTACCAGCTCTGCCCTGTTAGTGAGTTGAACAGCTTCCCTAGTCCTTTATGACCTGCATCGAGCCCGTGATGCCTTTCCTGACTCGCAGCCCCCGACCTGCTCATCTTTCCCTATCCTGCCTACCTTGCTATTCCCGACCTGCTAACCTTGCCTTGTCTTTCCTTAACCTGCCTTCGATATGCCCTGTCGTTCCCGACTTGCTGAGCTTACTTTGTCTTTTCTTAACTTGCATTCGATCTGCCCTATCGTTCCCGATCTGCTGACCCTGCCTTGCCTTTCCTTAACTTGCCTTCGATCTGCCCTGTCGTTCCCAACCTGCTGACACTACCTTGCCTTTCCTTAACTTGCTTTCGATTTGCCCTGTCGTTCCCGACCTACATTTCCCAACCTGTAAATCCTGGCCTTCGAGCATAGGCCCGTAGAACTGAGCTGTGTCCGTACAACTCTGATATTCCCGACCTGTATTTCTTGATCTGTAAACCCTGGCCTTCGATCGTATGCCCGTAGAACTGAGTTGTGTCAATACAGCTCTGACATTCCCGACCTGTATTTCCTGATATGTAAATCCTGACATTCGATCGTAGGCCCATAGAACTGAGCTGTGTCCGTACAGCTCTGACATTCCCGACCTGTATTTCCTGATCTGTAAATCCTGGCCTTCGATCGTAGGCCCGTAGAACTGAGTTGTGTTCGTACAGCCCGTTAAATATCCCGACCCATGTCTTTCACTGGGTCTTGTTTCAACTTGGGTTTGTCCTGTCTAGACCTGCAGCCCTTTGGTCCTGTTATTCCTGCCCTCGCTTGACCTCTGATCACCACAACCCCTTAATCTTTGACCGCCACCTCCCCTGACTCTTGACCTCCAGGTCATCCGGACTTCTGACCGCCCTATCCTCTTGACTTCTGACTGCCACATATTTTTGACCTTTGATTGCCACGTATCCTTGACCTCTGACTGCTACATATCCTTGACTTTTGACTGCCACATAACCTTGACCTTTGACTGTCTAGCCCCCTCCCTGGGCCCTTCGGACACGCACCATATTAATAATATTACTTTGGACAAAACTTGTTGGATGAATATCATTTTAGATTGAACTTGATGAATGACTTTTATTTTGGACAGAACTTGTGGGATAAATGCCTATGTAATTGAGAGATATGCTTCCTACCATTTTTTGTTATTTTATTTTTGAATTGTAGATATGCTTCTTGCTATATAAATTTTCCTTGACATTTCCTCTTGAATTCATTACATTGAATTTTACAATGTAGTTGCAGTGTTATAATTAGTAATGGGCGTCGAGGAAATCCTTTTGTTAATAAGGTTTTAATATATCTTGACTTAAAAGTGAATGAAGTTCACAAGTTAGGTTATGTTCTTAATAATATATCTAGGTTATATATTAAAATCTTTAAACAAATAAGTACTAAATGCACCTTTAAAGATATCTTAGAATCCTTTACTTGTCTGCAAATTCTGAATGAAAATAAAGTTTAAGATCAGAAAACAAATAACAAATAAATACTGAAACTTCCAACACTATTTGCTTGTGTATGTTTCAGTAAAATGAGAGGCAATTTCCAGAGTTTGCCTCAGCCCGGAATAGTCCAAGATCAGAGCTAAAAGGCACAGTCGCCACAAGTGAGAACTGAGATGAGTCTCGGAGCATGATAAAGCAGCTCTCGGTGTTTAGTCACCCTCAACCAAATATGCATGCTAGGGAGGAATCCATCAGCTCATGCATGCTGCTTTAAGTTCCCATCCAGTACCATTAAGTACAAAGTTTCCTCCACAGCTCATTCTTTTTTCCAATCTTTTAGATATGAGGTGGATCGTTTCGACCGACACGATGATGGATATTTTAACTTTAAAGGATGTTGGAGCATCAGCTGTGGATTCTGTGACATCTCTGTTGGTCAGCAAGCTAGCCATAGAACACCATCGACGAGTTTTCTACTCCAATTGATACTTTGATCAAAATTAAACTACTAGGTTCATACCGTCTTTCTTTCGTCTCCATGACACATCATGAAACTTACTGCCACTCGGCCATCAACTCTCTCATCAGTGCACCAATACCAAACATGGTGACTCTTATGGAACTTCGAATCTGATTCGGCAAATTGGTATATTTTATTTCACCTCGAACCTCAACTATCAGCATCAGAACTCTATCATCATTCATCAAGCTTAAACAAGTAATAATCCATGAGGTTTACATAGCTTGGCAGGTATTCTCGGATTGGCAAGGCAAATGCACGCTCGACATTATTCAGGTCCACTCATTGAGGCTTGAACAGCAACGTCCACTAGGGTAGTGAAGGACACCATGAGAATATGGAATGGGGCACCCTCACTAAGCTCGACTGGTGATCTTTCTCAGAGCCTTTTCAGAAATCTGATGTCACCTTCCCACCATGCTCAACTCGAAGCAAATGCAAAAAGAAAAGGAGAAAAAATAATAATAATTTACTTTTTACATGAAAGAAACGATTTTGTTTCTGCAGTTGCTGCACTCCTGTTGGGTTCGTCCTCGCAGCGGATGATGCCAAATTTGGTTGGCTTTTGCAGACATGATTGGTCACAGTGTTGGCTTTGCCTGTGCCTCTTGAGTTGTTAGGACATCGAGTGAAGCAGCAATCATCCAAAAACCAAAGGTATGTATGTCTTTTTTTCATGAATCATACTGACTGCATGCCTCATTCACTGTAGTTTCAGGTGGGGAAATAGGAGAGAATTTGAAGTAGCAATCTATTCATCTCCCATGCCAATTTCTTTGGTAGCAAAAGCTAAACCGTGCTCTTTTGCTTTTCTGTAATTCACTCATTATCAGGAATAAAAATAGGCAGCAGAAGACCTTTTCCCAGAAGCTAAAGTCTCGTCGTTATTATAATTTAAGGAGTAATATTTGTTTATTGGACTGGATCATCATCAGCACCATTGTAGTGCGACTCCATTAATCTTTTCCACTTGGCCAAAGATAACTTAGTTTAGGCATCGAACTAAGACTTCATCCTTCCCCAAAGCCCCAATCGCAAGTGGCCATTGTTGAAACACACTAGAACTCGCAACTGCTCCACGCAAATTCCCATCAATGGCTAAATCTGATCTCCTCAAGATTCTGTGACCCTTAGTTCAATGGTCTTGCTATAACTTTTTTTTTTTTTTTTTCCATTTTTTATGGCAGTGATTGACGTACGTCGTTACATGCAATTGCATGTTTCCACATGCAAGAAACGACTACTCTCAAGCTTTTGCTTGATATGTTGAAACACAGGATGGACTTGGAAATCAATCAAAGCTTGCAAGCCAGTGAATGATTCAGGAACTTGACTTCAGTCCACCTTTGCCTTGGCCGTGATGATAGTGTTTACAAGATTCATCGCACCCAAGGCAAACCCTATGCGTCTGTGAGATGAATGGCATTAGATTTTGCAAACAGACAGAGATTGAGAGATTTGGGACCTACCACCATGGATTGCTCCCAATCATTTCCAATATATTGACATTGCACTCATTGATTGTGATCTTCCAACTGTGTTTGTTTGCCCCTCGTCGACATTTAAACTAACCCAACAAATGCATCTAACCAAACTTAATTATAGTGCTCATCATTTACAAATCCTGGCTATGAGATCTTGTGGGCGACCTACAATTTGAAGCCACTTACCCTGCAAAAGATGCATCTTTGCTCTGTCAGTGTGTCTCACTCGTTTTAGAGTAAAAGCAGGGGAGTTGATTGATACGAAGAGTAAAATGAGATTCCTAAAGTTAAGTTCGACGGGAAAAAAAAAAACAGCTGATATGGTGGTCAAAGTCAACAAGGGGTCAACTCTCAAATTGTATTGATGTCATACCGAAATAAATTCAGTGTCACTATCGAATGCTCTAGGCACCGATTAGACCAAAAGATCGATCAGACATACTAGGCACATCTTTCAGCTGGATTGAACTCTATAATTAAGTATAGCAGCCGAGTGCAAGATGAATCCTCGGCATAAAGTCCGATAGGACATATTGTCCGAACGGATGCTGAATCCCCAACTTATATATGTCCGGCCTCAGCGTAAGTCGGACTTGTAGGGCTCAACCCCTCATATTTCTCCAAATACAAGGCTCTCAACCTACGGTCGGTCGGTCTAGTATTGATCAGACCTTAGAGACTTAACTTCCCACTTCTCCGGAACATGACTCCCAGTATATCCACACTTAGCTAAAGATCTGGTCGAACTTTTTTTAGAAGATAACATTGTCAAATAATCGTAACAACCTGTCAGAAAATTTATCATTACTCTAACACATACATGTAATGGAGCTTTCCTTTGTCTATAGAAAGGATGTCATTGACATACTCTGACACAAGATATTTTCTGCCACTTTATTAATGTCGAGATTATGAGAGGTGGTATAAAAAAGAATTTTTTTCATTGATCAGTTATATTTGAGAGGCAAATAAATACATACGCATTCACACACTTCTGTATTTATACTATTATTCTACTGGTCATGGCCTGCTTATTCTACTGGTCATGGCCTGCTGACTTAAGAGTTGAAGTATCTGTGCCAATGCCTCTTCTCCTGATGTTCTTTCTCTTAATTCCTGTCTTTACTGTATAAGTTTGCTCGATATCACCTTACTTTAGCTCAGAGTGCTCTTCACACCATCAACGTCAAACCACCTTAGTACGATCTCATAATCAACGTGTCATCTCTCCATTTCAGACAGTATATATATATATACTGCGTGGAGCTTCTGTCTCCTCGGCACACAGTGGAAACAGGGGATTTCTGACAATCTTTAGTTTTTTTTCGAGTGAATTGGAATTTAATATTCTTGTTTTTCAATGGCCTTGCTTGGGATAAGTTCAAGAAGTCTGGTGTTCGTTTGCACCACAAAAGCATCATCACTTCCATGTTCTCTTTTGCTACATGCATGCACACTGCAAGAAGATGTTCTGCCTGCCCTGAGAGATTATATTCTCCTGCAATGGTCTTAAATTTTGCGTGCTCTCTCTCTCTGCGTGATCTCGAATTTGCACCGTCAATGACTTCACCGTCCCACTTGGGGCAGTTGTGCGAGCATTTGGCTTGCGTACAAACGCTTTGAAAAAGCCACAATCCATAAAGATAGATAACTGTAAATCAAACTGCGTCTTCACAGAACATTTTGCTGCACAGTACCAACTAATTGGACTGAATCGAAAACCTCTCAGAATTACGATTATAAAGGTAGAGCAGCGAGAACGATACTGTTGGAGATGTAATAATTAAGACGGTTGGTTAAGGTTTTAAAGATTAAAAAAGAACAGAGAGTTGTGTTGCATTTGCAGTAAAAATTACAGTTACTTTTTTTTAAAAAAAAAAAAAAAAGCGAGCGCAACAAAGCTTGTTGGTGGCCCGCTGATGCCCTCTATATTTATGCAAGCAGTTTGTGTCCGCTCTGCTTTCTCCTTAACCATTCATCCACCACCGCCAACGCCACAGCCTCCGATGAGCACTTCCTTATCTGTAGTCACTATGTCTACGCATGACCCTGAACATACACACTCCGGCGGAGGCCTTGTTAACTCTGCCGGACCTCATCTCACTCATTGCCCGTCGCAGGCTTCTTCGGTGTTTCCTATCACTCTGAAGGTAATTCAGTTTAATCATTGTTACGTAACAGTTTGACGTGAGTGATATAATTGTGATCGATGTTGACAGTTTGAGGAGGTGGTGTACAAGGTGAAGGTAGGCGGAGAGGGAGGATGGTGGCGGGGAGGGGTGGCGGCGAAGGAGAAGACGATACTGGATGGGATCACCGGCGTGGTGTGCCCTGGGGAGGTGCTGGCCATGCTCGGCCCTTCGGGCAGTGGAAAGACCACCCTGCTCACCGCCCTCGGGGGAAGACTCGGAGGCAGACTCTCCGGCAAGGTCACCTACAACGGCCTCCCCTTCTCCGGAGCCGTCAAGCGCCGCACCGGGTTCGTGGCGCAGGACGACGTGCTGTACCCGCACCTGACCGTGACTGAGACGCTCACCTTCACGGCGTTGCTTCGGCTGCCGGGCACCCTCTCGAGGGCCGAGAAGGCCCGCCAAGCCCAGCAGGTGATCGCCGACATGGGCCTCGGCCGCGTGGCCCACAGCGTGGTCGGCGGCGCCCGCGGCGTGCGCGGCGTCTCCGGCGGCGAGCGCAGGCGGGTCAGCATTGGGCTGGAGCTGCTGGTGGACCCCAGCTTGTTGCTGCTCGACGAGCCCACCTCCGGCCTCGACTCCACCGCTGCCGCGCGCATCGTGGCCGTCCTCCGCCGCCTCGCCGACGAGAAAGGCCGCACCGTTGTCACCACCATCCACCAGCCCTCCAGCCGCCTGTTCCGCATGTTCGACAAGCTCGTTCTCCTCGCCGAGGGCAGCGCGATCTACTACGGCCGGGCCTCCGCCACCGTCGACTACTTCGCCTCCGTCGGATTCGCCTCCCCGGCCGAGGGCGTGAACCCAGCCGACCTACTACTGGATCTCGCCAACGGTACGTCCCTTTCGTCTCCTCCAAAGCCCCATTTTCCTAATCTAATCATAATCATAATCATAATCATAATCATATCGTCCATACCACGTGATTTGAGCCCACACTGACCAGGCAAGCGCCCTCCAATATACTGCGAGTGCATTGTCTTCTTTCCGACGTCAACTACTCTTGTCCTCGCATGATTGTTCTCGGTGCCTTTTGCAACTTGTTTTTGGGCTTCACAACCACATGCTTTTTTAATGCTGAATTCCCTCGCTAAATTCAAAAACGATCGAGCCTCAACTTTCTCACAATTGACTCGTGGAGTGGCGTGCTGTTGCAATGGGCAGGGATTGCGCCGGAGTCCAAGTGCGCGAGCGAGACCGGCGACGCCGGCGACGCGCAGCGGGAGCAGAAAGCAGTGAGGGAAACGCTGGTGAAGGCGTACGAGCGCAACATCGCTACCCGGTTGAAGGCGGAGCTCTGCGCCGTGGAATCCAACAACTACGGCTACACGAGAGAGATGGCCAACGCCGCCAGTAAGCTCCCTTTAATTACCTCTCGATCGATCGATCGATGTGAATTGCGGCGACTTACTTGGTGTATATTAACGTATAAACTAAATAGTGAAGCGAGATCAATGGTGCACGAGCTGGTGGGAACAGTTCGCGGTGCTATTGATACGGAGCCTCAAGGAGAGAAGGCACGAGGCTTTCAACAAGCTAAGGATCTTCCAGGTCCTCAGCGTCGCCACGCTCGGAGGTTTGCTTTGGTGGCACACTCCTCCATCTCACATCCAAGACAGGGTAATTGATCAATTCCTTCATTCGCGACTGTTTTCAAGCAAGATTTTGATTGAATAAATGATATATGTTTGCGTGTGTGATATGTAGACGGCGCTGATCTTCTTCTTCTCGGTGTTTTGGGGTTTCTTCCCTCTGTACAACGCGGTGTTTACGTTCCCGCAGGAGCGGCCGATGCTGCGGAAGGAGCAAGCCGCCGGCATGTACCGCCTCTCCTCCTATTTCTTCGCACGGACGGCCGGTGACCTCCCGATGGAGCTCGCCCTCCCCACGGCCTTCACCATCATCCTCTATTGGATGGGCGGGCTGTCCCCGAGCCCCGCTGCCTTCCTCCTCTCCCTCCTCGTGCTCCTCCTCAGCGTGCTGGTGGCACAGAGCCTCGGCCTCGCTTTCGGCGCCCTCCTCATGGAGATCAAGCAGGCCACCACCCTCGCCTCCGTCACCACCCTCGTCTTCCTCATGGCCGGCGGTTACTACGTCCAGCACATTCCCCCCTTCATCGTCTGGATCAAGTACTTAAGCTACAGCTTCTACTGCTACAAGCTTCTCCTCGGTATCCAGTTCTCCGACGGCGACAAGTACGAGTGCGGCCCCGGCGGCGTCACCTGCCCTGTCGCGGAGTTCCCAGGCATCAAGGCAGTCGGCCTTGGACGCGCCTGGGCCGACGTCGCCGCCATGGCCTCCATGATCGTCGTGTACCGCGTCGTAGCCTACCTCGCCCTGCAACACCCCCAACGCCGGTGAGAGGAAACAGAGGAGGATAATCAAGCAACGACAAATGAATGAAGTCTCTTTTCTCTGTAATTTTCCAACATTGCGGATTGGCATAACAAGGATTAACAACAGATATATGGATTATTACGAACTACCGGAAAATACAAATTACAAAATAATAAGGGAAGGATTGATCATGCATTCGAGGAACACTGCAAGTTTAAAATGTCATGTTTTCCCCTAATTAAATTTCCAAAAGAGCGCAAAATCTATTCAGCAAAAACTTGAGACAGTGAGTTGACCGTACAAAGTCTCTGAGCTGAGGTAAAATGGCATCGAGTGAATCTATGCAGGAATGATAGGTATTGGGAGAAGAAAATGTTAGTCGCCGGTTTAGAGAATGGGTCCTATACTTTGATGTTCAAGTTAGAATAATAATTGAACGAAATGAAAAAGATGATTAACGGTAGAACAACAGTGTCAATGTGCGAGTGTGCGGATGTGTATGGTCTGGTGTTTAAATTTTGGCAAAGCCGAGATAAAATGCATCTCTTATGTGATAGTTACTATTTCAAAGGCTAGTAGCCCGGTTAGTAGCCGTCCGTGATTTACCTCCTCCGTATTGGCCCTGGGACGGGTTAACGGGGGCACTGGGGGCGAGCATATTCGCCTTTTTTGCCACCATGAGTGTGCGGATGCGTATGCATTCATGCATGTACTTGACCAACAGAGAGAACTCATTTTTATATTGCCCCCTATAACTTCCGCAATTAATGAGGTGACAGAGAATATCTGGTGTTAGAGTATGTCGCGTAATGAAGTATGTACGACAACCTCTCTACAGGCAAAGGAAGTCTCCGTTGCCTGTATATGCCAGAGTAGTGGCATATTCTCTAACAAATTGTTACGATTCTTTGACAATGCTATCTTTTAGAGAGAGTCTGATCGACTCTAGGGTTGATCAAATTTGCGTTGAGAACCTTGTATTAGAGAAATGGAAAGCTGGGCCCTATAAGTCTGATCGGCTCTAAAGACGATCGGCTGTAGACTGGGAGCCATGCATTTGGAGAAGGGGGAGCTGGGTCCCGTAAGTCTGACCAGTGCTAAGTCCGCCCGGATTTATGTTGAAGATTTGGCATCCGCCCGGACAAGATGTCCAGTCAGACTTTATGTTGGGGGTTCATCTTGCACTCGACCGCTATACTTGAACATATAGCCAAGTCCAGCCGACCGATGTGCTTAGCATGTCCGATTGGCCCTTTGGTCAAATCGGTCAGAGCACTCGGTGGTGACACTGGACTTATTTCATCATGGCCCTGATACAACCCGAGAGTTGATCCCTTCTTAATTTTGTTTGTCACATTAGCCAACTTTCCTGACATCGAACCCCACTTCGGGGGTCTCACCTTACTCGCCGTATCATAAGTCTCCCTTTCAAATCTAGTCAAAATAGGTTGCAAGCTCGACTGACTAAACACTTTGTGTTCTTTAGTGTCATTGGCTTGGACACTTGGTCCTAGTTCTGCCATTCGAGTTTTATGCTAGGAGTATTGATCATTTAAATAGTTCACAGTTGTGGTAAGAGTTGAGAACAGGTGCGAAAGTATATTCGCTTATAATTTGGCCGGACGACATGAGAGTCTGGAAATAAGCGCAAGAGTATGCTCGCTTATAACCCGGCTGAACAACTCGAGAATTTGGGATATAGGCGCAAGAGCATGTTCGTGTATAACTTAGTCGAACGGCTCGAGAGTCTGGGACATAAACGCGAGAGCATGCTCAATTATAACTTGGTCCGATGACACGAGATTCTGGCATAGACACGGTGTATGACCTAAATACCTTGGAGAGCTGGAGAACTGGAGGTACGGTGTATGACCCAAATGTTTGTCCAGTCTAAACTTTCTATTTGGCAAAGAAATATTTTTAAAATTTTAAATCTAAAATTTAAGTTTATACTTATCTTGAGATGGTTTGAGCCGATAATCTCGCCTAGCAAGGATGACCAAGCCAATTGGTATGGCCGAGCTGCTGGTAGGGGCTACTGAATGGATGACAGATTATATTTTATCCCGAGTAGGGATGCTGAAAGAATTTGCTGCAAGAAATTGCGTAGTTTACAATTCCTACAACTAGGGTTATTTCGGAGTTGTCGATCGGACTTGACGTGAAGATGTCGATGGAATGTTTGATCTGAACGTCCACTAGGCTCTTCCTACAATGTCTTAGAAGGAGATCATTAAGAGGAGAGCGAGGGTGATCCTTTATTCGCTTCTCTTGACTTGGTCGCTCGACAAAGCCTCTTGGCATACTGATGACACTCAATCATAGCATAATTAGGAGGTCGCTAGTAGTCCCAAAAATGCCTATGTCTATCAAGTAATGACTGATCTACTTCCTGCACTTCCCTTTCTTCCTGGACTAGTGGAAGATTCGAGAGGGGTCTCTGTGGCGTTCTAGAGGTGGTGGTGATTTCTGACCAGCTTGGCCAATCAGAGCTAAGACAATCACCTCCCTCCAGATAGCCTGAGCTTCATCGACATTAATGTATTTGACTACTTTCCCCAGCAGTCGTCAAAGTCCTTTAGGAGGTTTCTGACAAGGGCTTGGAAGTACTCTCCTTCTAAAAGGCCTTGGGAGAAAGCACTTGTCAGTATTTCGGAAGTGGAAAACATAACATCTAGCGCCACTTGATTGAATCGCTTGATGTATGCTCGTAGAGATTCCTTGGCCGCTTGCTTGAGAATGAATAGACTCAGGTTGGTCTTTTGATACATTATGCTGCTGGTAAAGTAGTGTAGAAAGGCTTTGTGAAAATCCTCGAAGCAACAAATGGACTCAACCGGGAGTCCGTTAAACCATCTTTGTGCCGAGTTGGAAAGAGTGGTAAGGAACACTCGACACTTAAAGTCATTCGTGTATTCTATATTCTCCGATTGCTAAGGTTGGAAGTGGCTTGGCAATCTGTCCTTTTAAATGTCTTGGGAGAATAACACGCTTATCCACTCGGGGGAAATACTGGCCATCGACGCTTTGTTCTTTCGAAGGTCCCTAGCGGGTGTGTCTCCATATGATGATATTTATGACCTTTCTGCTTATCCTATATCGTCTAATGGGGTGTGAAATAGTGCCCTATAATACTCGACCCGGAAGGGCGGCATGAGCGACATGTTGCTCAGCTACATAAGCGCTTGCACAAAGCTTGCCAAAGGATGAGGAATTGGTTGGAACCCCATTGGGACTTCTACTTAGGTTCCTCATTTGTGTGAGGGGCCATCAATGACGCAGTAAGGTTGTTCTATAAAGGACATCTAGCTATTGCCTGTTATTGTTGCACTAACTTCAACGCTCGGGCTGCTATCAGTGTTATATTTGAGAGGTGTCCTTGTTAGTTAGAGTCCTAGAGCCAATCATTTGATGATTGTTGTATGGACTCGTTGTATCATATTTCTATATATATAAAGACATTTATTTTTGGTTATT
>JBBMJZ010413094.1:11225890-11238256 GCA_037833815.1 Zingiber zerumbet
TCATATTAGCATTTATTTTTCTAAAAAAAGTCAAATGAGCACCCCTATGAGTCTCTCATGATTTTATCATGAAAATACTCTTGAATTCAGTGTTACTATAGAAGCTCCAGCTAGTTTTTACAATGTGTAGAAGTTAGCAGGTAGCTGCTACACGTTGTAAAAATTACATGTTAACTTTTATACGTTCGATTATGATTAGATTATCTTTATTTGAAATGCAATGAGTGTTATGGAATCTCCATCGTTTGGTTTACACGTTAAAATATTATTTTAATGATCATATTATCACTTAGAAAAGTAAAATTAAAATAATATAAAGTCATCGTTGTAGAAACTAGCAACTAATTTCTATATGTAGTAGAAGTTAGCAACTATCTTTTACACATTTTAGAAGTTAAATGCTAACTTTTACACAGTTGATTATAGTCAAATAATATTTATTTGAATTGTAATAAGAAATTTTACTTTTTTATTTTATTCATTGAAATTATCACTCAAATAAGTAAAATAAAAATAATATAAAGTACTATTATAGAAGCTAGCAAATAATTTTTATATGGTCGAATAATTAGATAATATATTGTAGAAACTAATTACTAACTCCTATACGTTATAGAAGTTAGAAGTTAGTTTCTAATTATAGAAGCTAGTCGCTAACTTCTATACGATTTATCAACTAATATAAGAGTATTTTTGATAAGTCATTTGGAAAAGGATATATAGGGGCACCCATTTGTCTTTAATGAAAAAAAATACTCATGTGACGAAAACACAAATAATGAATGTGCATTTGATTTTTCGTCCAAATTCATTTGATCAATTTGATATGTGAGTACATTTGTATATTCAAAGTTGCATCGAATGCGTTATCTAAAATTTATACTTATATAGCTATTTCCAATAATTTTTAAAATATAAATTTTGTTAGTCTTTTTATTTAATATCGACTGTGCTTGTTTCCTTTGAATTTCCTTTCCTGCGACGTCAAGTCGAGCTAAATTTTATATTATTCAAAATAAACTAATCCAGTCAAAGCAAATAAAGCTTGAAAATAAGTAAGTGCTCAAATTTAACTTGATTTATTTTTTATGAACTTAATCTTAGTTACGTTAATCTTAATTAAGTTTGATTTGAGTTTGCTGATTTAGATGTTATTGAACTGAATTCAAACTTATTTAATTGGTCATAAAGCTTCTTTATCTATTATTCATGTACATTATTGAGGATCATTAATGAACTGAACACTTACAAGAAATTTGAAAAACACATAACGCAATGCTATAACAGTAGAGCATCTCAACCTACCACAGTTTTCCTCATAACAATCAACAAGATCTCACAAGCTTTGGCCTCCACCGTTTCCACACCAAATGGACACCTTCCCTGAACTTCCAGTCCCCCATGACTCGCTTCCGGCCTTTGTTTTCTGCTGCCCCTCTGTCGCCTTGTTCTGTATCTGCATTCCTTAGAGGAAGTTGTGGTGCTCCGACTTCTGAGGCTTCCATAATTTCTTGGACCATCTTCCGCACTTGACTCATTTTAGGCCTGTTCTTGGGTTGCCGCAGCAGACATTTATTAGCCACAGAAGCAAGCTTTGTCGCAGACTTCATTGAGTATTCGTCGCCTAGCCTTGGATCCACAATTTTTTGAAACTTTTTAGTGTCTGATAAGTACGGTCGGATCCATTCTAAGAGCTTTTGTTCGCTTTTTGGTCGGTGTCTATCTATTGGAGGACGGCCGGTGATAAGTTCATATAAGAAAACTCCATAGCTCCATATGTCACTCTTAGAAGTAAGACGACCGGTTTGCACGTACTCAGGAGCAGCATATCCCACAGTTCCAACGACCTGTTAAGTTTCAAAAGAAAATTAAGGAACAAGGATATAGAGCCATGACATCGTTCTCTTTCTTATGTAGCAATATGCAGTTGAAATCTCTTCCTTATATATCGATAGTTGGAACAAAACAAGTATGAAAGCATTCATTCAAACTTTCAAATGATGCTTATGTTCTTCTATTACTGATTAGATTCAATGCTATTGTTCTTTAGTAGTATCAGAAACTAAGCTACAAGTTACAACAGAATCTACCTTAGTGTCCACTAAAGGAACTTACCCTGAAGATCTAAGCAGCATTGACATCTTTACCCTACTCTTGTAAAGCTAGGAAATAGTGACTTCCTGACAAATTATGACATTTAGTGGATAAGATCCATAACGCTGTCACCTAAAATTATCAACTATCGAAAAAAGAACATGTAGGAAATGGGACAATTATACTATTCATTTAACAGCTTTACATCCACTTGCAGTAAGTGGATGATACCAGCTTTAAAGGGTTGTATATACTAGTCATGTGGAGACAAAGCTTGTCGATGAAATTCTAAAAAAGTAGTTTAAGCTTTAATTTGACCAGGGTTCAAACTATTGCAGAAAAATCAAATACAGCCATAATGCAATATAGCAAGGAAGCTACTGGGACTTAATTGGGGTGTGGCATCACTTACTGCTGTTGAAACATGACTTAGTCCTTCTGTCGGTCCTTGTCTAGCCAAGCCAAAGTCTGACAATTTTGCATTCCATTCTTCATCTAATAGAATGTTGGACGACTTTAAATCTCTGAATATAATCTGTCATGTGGCATAAAATAAGCAACGCAATGGGACAAAGTGAATAAAAACCAAGAGAATCCGCATAAATTTAATTGCATTATTTTGAGTAAGTGATGCCATAGTCAACCCCATTCAACAATGCATTTCAATAAATAACAGGAAATGCATAGCATAAATGTGCATAATGTCAGCCAAGACACCATATAACATAGCATTTTCCAAAATAAAACAGAAATCCATTTTCCAACACGTGTAAAAGTTAGCTGATATGAAAAACACTCAAAACCACAATATGACAAAATTAATATGGCAAGAACAAACTATTGGTAGTATCTAAGTTGATGAAAACCTGGAAATCCATTTCCTCGTGCAAGTATGCCAATCCACACGCAGCATCACGCGCTATCCTTAATCTCATGTACCAAGAAAGTGTTGTCTTAGACCGAGTTGAGAAGTGATGTTGTACGCTTCTATTTGGCATATACTCATATATAAGCAGTCGTTGTATTCCCCTTTCATCGTCTTCAGCACAGTAACCTATTAATTTAACAAGATTTGGATGCTCAACCACCCCAAGTACATTAACTTCAGTTAGCCATTCCTTATGTCCCTACAATAATAACACAAGGTTACAAAACTAATTTTTGTATGAATATATGAGGATATTGGCAAATTAAACCCTAAAACAAAACTCTCCATTTGTCCAAATAAATTATCAGGTACTCATTAAGTAGTCATTAGATTGTGAAATTCCCCTGCAGTATATTTATGAACACTCGACATCATGAGTGATGTGCAACAATTCTCATGCAGTACAAATTACAATGTCTAACTTCACTATATTACAGACACTCAATGTCATGAGTGGTGTTCAACAGAGAATATTACAGGGTTTCTGGAGACTGGATGCTTAAACATAAGAATTACATAGATGCACATGACTCATTCCCTTGCATAGAAATTATGAAATAAGAAATATATATTTAAAACAACAGCATGATTAATATGAATTTTAAGCAGTACATATGGCATAATAAGTTGGTAAGTTTGCCAACAAGGATTAGGCGTTTGGTACGTGCGTTTTCCATTTTCATTTTCTGGAAAACGCACGTTTTCTGAAAAACGCACGTTTTCTGATTGACGATGTTTGGTTTGTGTTTTTCGTGCGCGTTTTCTAAAAAATTAGCTATCGTTTTCTAAAAAAACAGAAAATGATAAAAAGTCGTTTTCTGTTTTCTTTAGAAAACGCGCATTTTCCATAAAATGAAAATGAAAACGGTGCAAACCAAACGCACCCCAAGTTTTTTTACTTGTAGATGACAAAATAAAATTGCAATGCAATAAAGATAAGAAGAAGATGCAACCATGGTTTATAATACCAATCCATGATTTACTGTTCTGCCCATCTACTGGCATGCCAAAAGGGATGAGACGCACAGACATGGCTTTGAAAACCACGAACCGTGAGAAGCACTCCTTCCTCCTTTCTATTGATGAAACTAGTGTTCAGGTCTTTGAGGTATGCCTCTTCTTCCATTGCCTTTTCCTCCATCCGCCTCTTCCTTCATTGTTTCTATTCGCCTCTTCGTATGTCTTCCTTGATCTACTTCTTCGTTCATCTTCCTCTACCGCCTCTTCTTCTATCTGTCTTTTTCCCCTCTTCTCACCTTCCTCCATCTCCCTTCATTAGACTTAATTCATTGCCATTCTCTTCTCTAATGGGACATGAACCAGCAAAGAGAAGAACAAAGATGTCTCTTGCTTTCTCTTCTTCTTTCTCTTTCTCTTCCTCTACTTAAACGAAGTGCTTTATCTCTTTTTGTGTCATCTATATTCATAGATATAGAATTAAGTAATGTTGATATTATTAAAGTTAGCTACAACACCAAATCTTGGATATCCTTCTGTTGTTGTTTGTTTTGTTGTTGATTATTCATAACATAGTTTGATAAATATTGGTGAATTCTATAGTAGCATCACTTTTCTATTTGTTGGTAAAATTGACGGGATAGGAGATAAATGTCATATCTTGGCTTAATCTGAATCATGATTGATCTACAGTTTGGGTAAATGTTGCATTTGAAAATTAAAATTTATTTTCGTATTGCAACTCA
Source organism: Zingiber zerumbet (assembly GCA_037833815.1). Taxonomy (NCBI): domain Eukaryota; kingdom Viridiplantae; phylum Streptophyta; class Magnoliopsida; order Zingiberales; family Zingiberaceae; genus Zingiber; species Zingiber zerumbet. The sequence continues at coordinate 11,230,616 of JBBMJZ010413094.1, forward strand.
CTATTCCTAGATAACATAATCTAGCCAACACAAAGTATACTGATATATACTTATTGATGCAAGAGAATTCTGTAGATCCTTTTTTATTAATTTTAGTAAATTAGTCATTTTTGTAAATTTTTAGTTTTTTTTTATATTTGAGGTATTTTTGGTAATTTCTATTTGTACAATTTTAGGATTTTAGTCCGTTTAGGATTTGTAGGATTTGAGTCTGATTTTTTCCTTTCTATTAGGATTTTTCTTTGTTAAAATTTTTCCTTTCTTGCGTATCTTAACGTTTTTGGTCTAGATAAGGGTATGTTTAGTTGATGTTTATAGGAGATTTTTGGTTTAATAATATTTTCGGCAGCGCCGTTATTTTCTTATTTCATGGTATTCTTCTTCGAATCAACAAGTTTTAGAAGATTGTTTCCTATATTCGTGCGTAAATCAATGGATTCAATAGTCTGCGGATAATCGCTATCTCGTCCGACGTCAGTTGGTATCAAAGCTCCTAAGGTAAATCCGTTATCTTAACGCCCCCCTAGTGCCAACCCCACGGATATGGAGGGAGATAAATGCAGTTAGACGTTAGGTGTATGGTGGGGTAAACCTCAGGTTGTCAGTTACTGAGAATCGACCCTGACCATTATGCTAGAGATGTTATGCGTCCATCGTCTACGCTACGCCCTGGGGATGGTATCAGAGCTCCTAGATCCCAAGGCTGGTCGTCGTGGTTGTGATAGGTAGGTTTCGGCTGAAGAAGTCTCGTACCGTGATTGTAGCACCCAAGATGAGATTCAAGATCTATAGAGATAAGTTACAAAGTTATCCCAACGTCTAATGGCGCAAGATCGTAAAGATCATAATTTCCTTTATTCCTCTTTTGAAAAATCATTAATTTCCAATCAAGGAGAGATGTCGAAGCGCAAGCTTGGTGTCGAGGGATTTGGGATCAACCGTCCCGCCACCTACAATTTTGAGGGAATGCCGACACCGCAACGCTTCTACGTCCCCCCTTCCTCCTGTGACAGCGGAGACAACCATGAGGTGCAGACCTTGACAACATCGAGTACGATCAATCCGACTCTCCCGATCATCAAATTAGAGGTGGCGGAGAAAACGACAAGATGAAAATATTTGGTGATCCAATTTATGACAAAGGCGAGACCGAGTCAACTAATGAGCCAATTTATGATGATGATGAAATCGATAAAGTTGGTATGGATCTTCAAATCTAGGAAGAAGTAAAACAAATATTGATATGGATGAGCCTCAAGGTATTGATATTGATGGATCAAAGTTGGGTTCCTTCGGATCTGATGAAGAAATGAATGGTGTGGATGATAACTCTAAAAAAGACAATGTTATTGATGAGAGGATGTTTCTCAAGTGGACAATAACTCTGCCGGAACACTGAAATCTGAATACAACTTGGTTAGGGAAGATATGGCTGATGTGAAAGGCAATGACCAGTCCAAGGTTGAATTTGGTGAACCCAATAAAATTCCCTCATGGCAGAGAGAAGAAACACGTGCACTAGTTGATACACAAAGAAAAGATGATGTTGTTGGTGGACCAAGTAAAATCAGCGAGAATTTGGTGAGTGTTGATTTGTCAGCTGAGATTAAAAAAGCTACCAAAAAGAAAGTTGTTAAAAAGGTAGTGAAAGGAAAGGTTGTCAACAAGAAACCGATTATGGTAGAAGCTGACAGAAGCATCAACAGGAAGTTAATATGGATATCGAAGATGGACTCACAGAAGATAAAGCCAATTCATCTGAAGACCTAACTGGCACGAAAACTAAAAATAAGCCAACTGTTATGGATGGTACAGAAGTGGTTAAGAATGAACATGATGGCATGGCATGTGAGGGAGACGTCAATTGGAAAATCCTAATGCACGAGCAAGGTTTCTACACAGTTTTGCAACTCCAACTTAACCGTTTTGAATATGATGTCATTCGAGCAATAATGATGAAGATAAATAATTGTGGTGGAGTGCATGCTGGACATTATTATGCTTTCATAAGACCAGATCAGCTGTTATCAAGTTTTGCCAAGATAAAACCTGAAGATCTTCCCCTGGACTACCACCTGACTTGAGGACGAGTTCTTTTCAATCAAGGGCGGCTGATGCAGAGGATTCTATGGTTCTTTTTTATTATTAATTTTAGTAAATTAATATATTTTTGAATTTTTTGAGTTTTTTGGTATTTTTGGCAATTTCAATCTTTTACAATTTTAGGATGTTTAGTCCATCTAGAATTTTTAGGATTTGAATATATTTCATTTTTTCCTTTCTATTAGGATTTTCCCTTTAAGATTTTTCCTTTCTTGCATGTCTTAGAGTTTTTGGTCTATATTAGAGTCTATTTAGTTGATGTTTAGAGGAGATTTTTGGTTTAATAATATTTTCGGCAGGGTTGCTATTTTCCCATTTCTTGGTATTCTTCTTCGAATCAATATATTTTAGAAGATTATTTTCAGTATTCGTGCACGAATCAACGGATTCAATAGCCCGTAGGATAATCGCTATCCCACCCGACGTCACTTATACATATACTAATATATATTTATATAAAATGTACGGAAATTGTATTGGCACAATATAAAATGATACTGAAACCACATCGTTCTGTTCAGATGTCAAAACTCTAGCATGACTTGAGTTTTTAAACCTTGGAAAGATGCAACTGATACTATCCACTCTTTTGGATGCTGCAAATGTCGATGCCCTTCTCATTGCTAGACAAAGCAACAAAATTTAACACACAAACTCTCTGCAATGGTTTTACTTGAAACGAGTATTAAGATTACTCTGCCATGTGATGAACATGCCTCTTAGTATTCATCCACGAAACAACGAATTCAATAGCCCGCAGGATAATCGCTATCCCACCCGGCGTCACTTATACATATACTAAAATATATTTATATAAAATGTACGGAAAATGTATTGGCACAATATGAAATGATATTGAAACCACATTGTTCTGTTCAGATATCAAAACTCTAGCATGACTTGAGTTTTTAAACCTTGGAAGGATGCAACTGATACTATCCACTCTTTTGGATGTTGAAAGTGTCGATGCCCTTCTCATTGCTAGACAAAGCAACAAAATTTAACACAGAAACTCTCTGTAATGGTTTCACTTGAAACAAGTATTAAGATTACTCTGCCATGTGATGAACATGCCTCTCAAGGTTTTATAGTTTTCTAATTGATAGAAGTATTAAACTTCCGAAATCAATTTGCTTGCTAGCCAGCCAAGCATGGGGCAAATGATCAAGACTAACATAGAGCACTGTTCATGTCATTTCATGTAAAATACTCAATGAAATACAGGAAATAATGAAAAAAGATAAAAACAACTTATACCATACTGTACAATTGTTATGCCTTATAGGCTCCATGTGGCGTTTACCACAACACTCATGTTTACCTGAATTAAGTAAACAATGGAAGTGATGAGAGTAATCATCTACATTAACCAGTGTCTCTATCCTATAAGCACCAGGGAAGAGGAAATCCCAATAATTTTGTTTCTACTAAATGCATCATTAAGCTTACATTAAAATTATTGGATCCTATTGGGTTAGACTCTAATATACAAGGTTTAGATGCAAATTTAAATATGGAGAATCTATATAGGCTTGATTCTTGATGAAGTCCAAGATGAAACTTTAAATTACACACGCACACACACAAACACGTGAAATCACACACCAAATAGAACCAGATTATATCACTGTGATTTTAGTCCTTAAATATAACAATTAGCTTTAAAATATCTATTTTTAGCAATTAACTTTAAATAACAAGACTGTCATTAAGCGAAAAGGGAATATATAGTAGAAGATAACTAATGACTTTGCATCCAAAAGGAAACTTGCCTGCTGTCCCTTGCGACTTAGTTGCTTGACAGCAATCTCAATCTTTATATTTGAATCTTCAAGGCTCTTGATTGTTCCCCTGTAAACCGATCCAAACCCACCTTCCCCAAGTATTAGAGACCGGCTAAAATTCCTTGTGGCATTCCTCAGTTCTGAAAATGTGAATACCCTGAGATTGCAAGGTCTCTGGGAGAAACTAGGATAGTTGGGCCTTCCCATGGAGTCAACACCAATAACCTCTCCAGAGTTGAACTCAGTTTCTGATCTTCTAAAATCATGATCAATTGATGTGGTGCTATTAGATCGAAGTGAAGTGGACAATCTTAATTGGATCTCCTCCTTTACCACTCCATTTAGGAATGAGAAACACTTCATTGCTAACTTAGGAGAACCTAAGGATGGAATAATTGATGCTGGACATTAGCTAAAGGAGAATTTGGAATCTAAAAATTACTAGGTTCAATTCAGAATAATGACTACATATGAGCATCTTACATCTCATTTGAAACTATTTCTTAAGAAAAAAAGGAATTCCAATTCCATAATAGAAATGAATTCTAAAGAATTAAAAGCACAGTTCTTGTGTAGTATAAAATTTAAATGAAATTTCATAGGTTAGGGAGTTTGAGGAAATTGTCCTTGCACTATATATTATGAGTGTGTTGAAAATAAGCTTGAAGAAAAAAATTGCAAGGATTTAGAACTTCAATCATGTACTGTGTGATAAAAAAATCCTTTCCTTTTCAGTTCCTAGTTCTGTTAATCAAAAGGACATTCATTAGATTTATTGTATAAGTTTCCAATTCACAAATGTTGTGTGTTCCAAGCAAAATGAAGGGAAGAATATCAACTAATTTTCTCTGTCAAGGCATAATTTCAGTTCAATGAATGGACTGGATTCGTGACTAGGTAGAAATTCCTTGAACAAGATGCCTAAACTATTAGATTTCTGTTCCTCCGAGAATATTAATTATTATTAACCCAAAAGGAATGGATTAATGATTCCTAAGCGAACTGCAATTTACAATTCCGCTTCCACGACCAAATATATTGTTCTTACTCCCAATACCTTCTTAAAGGAAACCTCTTGCCCCCAAAACTAACCTTATACTTCAGTTACCTGTAAAAAAAAATAAACTTTGACTAAACTAAGAGCAGTTACTCTCCTAAAAAAATTCCCAATTAGCAACGAACTAACGCAATTCAAAACAAAGACAAAGCATAAGGTAAAGCGAATAAAAGGAACGTATTTAAAACTTGCTCACGCCAATCATGCACAGGTTACCTTCCCCTACCATCAACACAAAAACCAGCCGGGTGGGAAAACACTGAAAATGGGTAGAGCTTCCTACCTCATCGACTCCGCAAAAAAGCAATCACGAAGGGCAGCTAGACGAGCCAAAATCACCATATAACTGGACAAAATTTCTCCTCACCTCTCCAACCGATCCAGGGAGAGAGAGAAGGAGACGGCAGAGAGAGAGGCGAAGACTGAAGACTGAAGAGCCTTCAACGGCGCACCAGGAAATTACACGGAGAGGTATCTCCGTCCCTTTCGAAGGGGCCACCGTCTCTCTCGATCTGAGCCGTCAATGCATAACGTAGACACGCACGTGCTCGGCACTCACCCACTTTAACCGTCCATCACGGGGCCGCCTGAATCTGAACGCGCGAGGTTGCGTCGGGGAAGGACACGACTGGAACGAGTCATGCGATTTCATTGGCTGGAGCTATGTGGGACCGACCAGCCAGTTGGCATCCACCTCTGTTGTGGTCAACTCTGGCGGTTTGAATGTTGGAACCGGTGAATATGCCTTTTAAGTCCATTTTCAGAATATATTTTTATTTTACCCCTCACTGCTATCAATTTTTTCAGTTTATCTTTCAGATGATGACAGATTTTACACCAATAACAGAAGTTTAATTAGTGTAATTAATGTGTAAAAAGAAACCTATTAAGTGTTTGCAAAAAAATGTAATAACATTTATTCCGGACAGTACGGTTAGGCATTTCAAATAATCAATCATATATTGAAAAGTAAAATCCTAACTAAAGTATATTATAATAATTTTTTTATGAGATAATAATTTTTAAAATGTTAGTCGTTTGAATAAATTTTTATAAATATTTTTTAATTTATCACGATGATATATAAAATTTTTTTTAAGCTAAACCACTCCTTCCAAAATTAATTGGTTGAAAGAATTAGATACGTTAAAAAATAAAAATATTATAATATAAATTAACTAATATCAAATTACGCAAGCAAAACTAAATAAAGAAAACCAACAAAAGATCATACCACTAAAAAAACAATTAATTTTGTCTACTCTAGAAGTTAACAATCGCCGATAATTTATTAAAATTTAAAGAAAATTTTAAAAAAATACCAACAAATCTTAAGTATTAACTTTTTCATTTATTTTTTTAAACGGTTATTTTTTCTCCCTCTTTTTATTAGTTAATTGGTCCACCATCATGAAAGAATTAAATACTATAATTAATAAACTTAAGGGGATGTATTTAATTAAGAGATTGAATGATTTTTTTTTCATTGACTTTTTTTTTAATGATAGACTTTTATAGAGTTGATAGATTTTTATTGACTTGTATAGAATCTCACGTAATTGTAAAAATAATTCTATGGAGTTCTATAGACTTTTTTGCAAGACTTTTACACACATTTATAAATTTTTTCATGGAAACTTGTGGATTTATAAGAAAGAAAAATTCTAAGTTTCGTTTTTGCCAATATAATAAACATCATTCCACATTCGATTTGCTATTGTATCTCTCTATGCATTGACATTTGCTCATTGTTGTTCTTGAGTATCAGATAATTGATCAAAGCAATCACACCATGAACTTGTTCTGGTAAGGATGATGAAATTTCATTATCTGGTTCAACTGAAAATTAATCAGAACGACACTCCTTACGAAAAAAATTATGCAATCTGGCACAAGGCAAAATAAGTTCAACTTGTATAGTATATGTAAATAGAGGAGCTGTTTTGAATATTTTAAATCGTGATTTTTAAATTTTCCAAATATCCTCTTTCCTCAAGGAGGCATGACGAATATTAAACAACTCCTTTTTATTTTCTATGTAACGACCTTGGCTAGTGAACTCTTGGAGATGATATCGCACATTTTTAAATGGAGCCAAAAAAATTGACGTCGATTCACATATCCACCGTCTATTAAAAAATATTTACTTATAAAATCAGACCAAATATAAATAACATATTAAAAAAAAAAGACCGAAACTAAAAAACACATCGTAAACTTTAAAAAAAATAAAAGAAAAAAAACATAAACTTAAAAAAAAGCTTAAACTAAAAAAAAAGTAAAGTAAAAAAACGTAAAAATAAAAAAAAACCATAAACTAAAAAAAACGTAAAGTAATAAAACTTTAAAAATAACCTAAACTTAAAAAACATAAATTTCAAAAAAAAAATAAACTTTAAAAAAATAATAAAATTAAAAAAAACATGTATAGTAAGTTTTGTAACAGAGGGTAACGACGTCTGATAAGGTAGGAAAGTCTGTAGCTCAGAGCTATGAGTCAGAGCGCTAGATTTTGCTAAATATGTGTCAAGTTGGACTGTGTACTATTGCATTAGTAGACTCTATACGGGGCTCAAAGAAATAATCAAAATCGAGGAGGGGAAAGAGAAAGGACATATTCGTAAAAAATTAAAACGATTTGAAGTCTATAGAAATCTCAAGGGTGAGGAGAAGACTTTTTATTTTATATTTAAACTT
>JBBMJZ010413094.1:11252026-11264139 GCA_037833815.1 Zingiber zerumbet
GCATGGAGGCATGATGTATGACCCCAATACCTTGGGGTTTGGACACACGGTGTATGACTCGAATGTCTTGGAGCGTGGAGGCACGGTGTATGACCCAAATGCCTTAGAATTTGGAGGCACAGTGCATGACCCAAATGCCTTGGCATTTGGAGGCATGGTCTATGACCCGAATGCCTTGGAGCTTAGAGACATGATGTATGACTAAAATACCTTAGAGTTTAGAGGCACAGTGTATGACCCAAATGCCTTGGAGCATGGAGGCACGGTTTATCACCCGAATGGGTGTATGACCTGAATACCTTGGAGCTTGGAGACACAGTGTATGACCCGAATGCCTTAGAGTTTGGAGACACAATGTATAACCTGAATGCCTTGGACCCTGGAGGTACGGTATACGACCCGAATGTCTTAGAGTTTGGTGGTATGGTGGATAACCCAAATACCTTAGAAAAGGTAAATTTGTTACCTTAATGGCCCCCCTAGTGTCGACCCCACGAATATGGAGGGAGGTAAATGCTGGTACACAAGCATTAGACGTATGGTAGGATAAACCTCAGGTCGTCAATTTCTTAGAATCGACCCCTGACCATTATACCAGAGATGTCATGCGCTCACCATCTGCCCTACGCCCTAAGGGTGACTCGAATGTCTTAGAGTTTGGAGGCATAGTGTATGACACAAATACCTTGACTTTTAGACTCTTTGCTTTGCTAAAAATAGGGATATATTTTAAATTTTAGACTTATCTGTTGAGATGGCCTAAGTGGATAATTTCAAGCTGTTAAATAGGGACGAATGAGCTGCTTCGTATGGCTGAGTTGCCGGTCAGGGCTACCTAGTGGATGGTCGATTGAAATTTATCTTGCATAGAGATGCCAAAAGGATTTGCCAAATGAAATTACCGCAATTTAAAATCCTACAATTGGAGTTATTTGGGGGGCTGTCGATCGGATTGAAATTTTGGTTCCTTGGGATTTCTGATCGAATGCTCATTTTGACTTTTGTCGATCAGACTTGCCTTGCCAGTCGAACGTTGTCCATTTTGTTTTTTGCCTATCGACTGTGCTTTTGTTCAATTTAGAGAATCTACTTATTTTGACCAATTTGGAGATCTAATCGATCGACATTTCTTGATGGGAATTTTGATACTCGAAGTTGATGATCGGATGTTTGGTCCAAGCGTCAACTAGGCTCTTACTACTATGTTCTTGAAGAAGATCCTCGGGGGAGGAATGAGGATAATCTTTTATTGGCTTCTTCTGACTCTGCCATTCAATAGAGCCTCTTAGCATACTGGTAGCATGATGATGGGATTAAGGTAATCACAAAAACGTCGGTGCGTTTTAGGAAGTGACCAATCTGGTGCACTGGTTGATTCTAGGATGTCTTCCACATTATGTACTGCTCTCTCTTCCCTTCTTGGCTCAAATGAACGGTTTAGATGCCAACCTGCCCCTTGTAAGGGCTAAGGGAGAACATTGCACTCTGTTTGAGTGGTGACAGGAGTTGGTGTATGACTTTCTTTTCTGGATGATTGAGCTTCCTCCACACAGACATACCTGATCGATCGGATCAACAGATTATCAAAATCTGTTGGGGGCTTCTTCACCAGAGAGCGGAAGAAATCTTTGTCAAACAAGCCCTGCAAGAAAGCACTCACCAATATTCTACAATTACTGAGGGGATATCTAAGGCAACTTGATTAAAGCACCGAATATATTTCTTGAGTGTTTCCTTTTACTTTTACCGGAGGGCAAACAGATTGAGCGGGGTTTGGTGGTATCTCTGACTACTAGCGAAGTGGTGAAGGAACACCTTACAAAAATCCCTGAAGCAGTAGATGGAGTCGACTAGTAACCGGTTGAACCATCTTTGTGTCTATCCAGAGAGTATGATCAGGAACACTCGACACTTAACGTCATCCATGTATTGGTGTAGGATGGCTGGATTCTCAAATTTAAGCAAATGGTCTTTTAGGTCAGTTGCCCCTCCATGTTCTCCGATCGTTAAAGGTTGGAAGTGGCTTAGCAGCTTATCCTCCAATACTTCCAAAGAGAATGGCATGCTAATCCTCACAAGGGAGTTATTGACCATCAGAGCTTTCCCCTGATGAATGTTCTGAGCGAGGGCATTTCCAGAGGATGACCCTTAGGGCTTCTTTGCTTGGCCCAAATCTTTGCAAGGCATGCAAAATAGTGTCTGATGGTATGAGATCACTCATGGAGGAATAAGAGAGAAGACGGTCAGCTGTACAGGAAACTAGTTGTAACTGATCGAAGGAGGGGTCAGGGAAAACTCCATCTGTCCTTCCACTCTAATCCTCTGCTCGGTGTGAGGTCCTATCACTAAGAATATTGGGTTGTTTGACATGGGGCACCTAGCAACTGCCTGTTGCTATTGCACCAATTTTTATGCTCGGGCAACCACGAGTAATTCCAGGTCCTCTTGCAATAAAGCCACTACTGTGAACCGTCCAACTTCTTTCATATCGTGTTTTAGATTCAGGTATAGTTTCCACAGACGACGTCAAATTTGATCCTGTCTAAAAGCGAGGAAGATGATGCATTGGCTAGGTGGCTCCAATATTGTAATGATAATAATGGAAATAATCTCTAATTGATTTCAACATAGTAATATAATATACTTGGAAATATTATATTCATGTAGATCTTGATTGTGTGTCAAATATAATAAATCTCAATTGATTGAAATCAATTAGAGATTATTTCCATTATTATCATTATGTTGATAATGAGAAGACCATGACCCTGGTGATGCGGACGAACCTGTGCGATAAAAATGGAAATTGGATGAAGAAAGCATTAGTCACCAGGCCAGGAAGGAGGTCTCTAGCGCAAGCACTTCGATGCTCAAGTTAGAATAGTAGCACCGGCAAAAAGGGTGGAAGAAGATTAACAGTAGAACAATAGTGTCGATGCATATATACGTGTGCATGTGTCTATATGTGTATCTAGCTAACGGAGAGAACTTCCTTTTTATATTGTAATAATGAGGCATCAAAAAATATCAAATATCAGAGTATGTCGAGTAATGGAGTATGTATAGTAGCCCTCCTCTAGCAGAGAAAGGTTCCATTAAGTATATATGCCAGAGTAAGGAAATATTCTCTTGTGAGTAATTGTTATTCTCTGACAGGTTTTTGCGATTCTCTGACAATATTGTCTCCTAGAGGAGATCTGACCGATTCTGGGGCAAGGAGGATGTAGCCTGGGAGTCACGCCTAGGAGAAGTGAGGACATGAACTCTGGAGATCCGACCGACTCTAGGGCCGGGAGGATATATGCTGAGAGTCGCGCCCAAGAGAGATGACGAACTGAGCTCTGGTGATCCGACAAGCTCTAGGGTCGAACGAATATATACTGGGAGTCGCACCCAGGAGAGATGAGGGGATGAGTCTGAAGGTCCGATTGACTTTGGGGCTGGGCGAATATATGCTGGGAGTCGCGCCTAGGAGAGATGAGGAACTGAGCTCTAGAGGTCCGACCATCTCTGGGGCCAAGCGAATGTAACTAAGCGTTGTGTCCATGAGGAGTGGGGAACTGAGCCCCGGATATCTGATCAACTCTTGGACCGACCGGCTGTAGAATAGGAGTCATGCCTATGAGAAATGACTCATTTAGCTACCTACATCCTGACTTTGACTGTCATTTCACATTAACTTGAACTGTCACATTATCTTGACTTTCACCCCTAACTTCAAGGGTTCTATCTTATTTGCCGCATTATCTGACTAAACATGTCATCTTAATGACCCAACCCAATCAAATTATTAAAATAATTATTTAAATTTGACTTATTTTTTTGTTTTATTGAACTCAAGGTTAGTTTGAGTTGGATTGAACTCGGTTGATTTAAATATTATAGAGTTTTGAATTTAATTGGTTTAATTGTTTAAAATTTTATTTAGTTAGTTAGGGAATTTGATATTATAAATTTATTTATTTATTTTAATTTTTTTAGTTACAAGTTGAATAATTTTTTTATATGATTCATAAATTTTATTTATAGACATTGGTTATGAACCCTTTATAATCAGTACAAGAAAATCTTCTATTAGTGACTGATGATTCTATCTATAGTTGATCGCTAAATTCATTTAATTTAGCGATCGATAAATTTCGTCACTAAAATTATCAATAAAAATAAATTTTGATCGTTATATTTAGTGATATAAATTAAATTTTATTAGTTAAATTAATGATGAAATTTTAATCTCGGTTACTAATTTAGTGACCAAATTAAAATTTCATTGTTATTTTAACATTATTTTATTAGAATACAATTATAATAGTTATCTAAAACCTATGCAAATCACATCAATCAAAATAATATTAATAACTATATCCAAATCTACATAATTACGATATCAACATCAATTAATTTAATATTTTATAGCGACATCCAAATCATCAATTTAAAAAATACAAATATTTATCTAAAAATATTCGTGACATAAATCCACAACCTATACATCGAGATCAGATTTTGTCCCCTAATCCCCTGTCTCATTAGTTAAAAAAAATGTCATATTGAATTGGAAAATAAAACTCTCACTAGGTTAGGGTTTAAATGACTTTTCTATCATCACTCCAGCTTCGCCGATAGCCCTAAATCATAAATCCTAAACAGGGTTTTGTTTTTTTTTAAGTTCAAAATAATATTTTTCTTTTATTGTTTACTAATGGGACAGGAGGACAAGGGGATTACAAAACAGAAGATCTATACAACCTACTTATCAATAGCTCTAGGATCTTGAATTTCTTGGAAATCAAAAAGACTCAAAGAATCCTAAAAAGCAGAAGGCAACATAACATGAGACATGAATTCTTGCATCGACTGGTTTATTGCCTCCTTGACGACTCAATGGTCTACTATTGCCTCAACCCGTTCTTCCACCATTGTTTGGACCCTATTTTCTATCGATTGCTCCATTGTCGTAACCTAAGCTCTCACTTCTTGATTCTTTGTCCTTAACGCTTGCACTTCAGCCGATGAAAAACTCGGACGACCCTTAAGAGTACACAACATACGACCACTGAACCTTGAACCTAGGAGTAACCAACACACATCACACGATTATAGATTAAAAAAAAATCAAGATGATTATTTTGTTAAGAAAAAGCAAATTGTTAAGAATCACATAAAGAAATAAATAGGTGACTTTTTAACCCCAAACTTAGAATTAAACTTTGTCTGTACTCGCGGATGAGCACATAATTTAAAAACTTAGGTTTATTACTGAAGAACCTATAACCTCTATATTTGGGACCAAAAAATACTGTTATTTTTAGTAATTTTTATAATATTTGGGTCATTTTTTATATGGCAAACATTTATAAGTTAAGGGTTGTCTATATGAATGTTCTGTTTTTAAAAAAAAAAATCTATTAGGATTTCTATTATAATTTTTTTAAAAATTTATTTTCTTTCTTTACAAAATAAAATGGAGGTCAGTATATTAAAAAAATCTTTTCTTTGAATTTTAAGATCTAAAGTTTACCTAAACAACTGTTTGAGGAATTATCTTTATTTTTAATAATTTCTTTTAGGTAAAATGAACGAATTTCTCATTATTTTATGTGGTTTATCTTCTTTCCTTTTCCTCAATTCTCCTTTCTCGTTAACTCAGGATAATTACTATCCTACTCAGTATCTAGAAAGGACACAACTATTATTTAATTTAAGCTTCATCAATGCCATAAAGAAGATGTAATATTAACAATGTCAAAGCATCAAGTAGAATTTGCAACCGAAGAAAAATAAGGTATAAAATTAAGTTTCCAATCAGGCAAGTTATATCGACATAAAAAATAAAAAGGTTAATTAATTAAGTAAATCCCAGGACATTTACCAAAAAGGGAAAAAAATTGTTGGAGAGTTGTCTGTACCATGCCTGCAGCATGTGGCTTGCCAATCCACATTTGTTGTATATAACATATCAAACTGCAGCAGAAAGACCATTGCTTACTTAATTAACTCTAGTTTGATTTGATACAAGCAATTTGACATCCTTAGAGATCATAGCAACAATCATATTAAGCCTTCATGAGGTGCTCAATTAGTTAGAAGATGATAAATTTATTATAATGAGACAAGGATCAAATACCAATAAGTATATGTCCTTAGAAAAACAACTTCTCTTACCTTCATTACTTGACAGTTAGCTATAAACTGACAACAATATTAAGATATTTTCGACTCTGAAAACTTTGGTTGCTGATATAAATCTTCTGCACATCTAGATTCTGAGATAATCCAATTCCCGACCCATCTATTTTAATTTCTTTTCTTCTCATTGCTCCATGTGGTGCCATTATGCATTTACACACGCAAGGAGATCACAAAAAGGCATAAAGGAACATAAAGAATCAAAGGATTAGCAGCATAACATGTGCTACAAAATACTCCCAACCTCAGATTGCACCAAGCTCCAAGCCCTCAACAACTTAAGCTCATTTTCTAAATGTACAGAAATTTTCACTTAGCAAACTACATGTCTATACTCAATAAGAACTAGATGAAGTAGCCAAGAAATTAACACCAAACCATCTGATCCGGTAATGACGAGGGGTCCCATCAAAAATAGATTAAAGTAAAATAGACCGGCTGACGTAGAAGATAAAGTTAAGTGAGGTAACTAAGTTCGTCGAGCAGACCGACTACGGCTGAGCGAACCGAGTACTGCCAAGCGGATGGTACTAGCTTAAGAGACAAGTAAGTCAGGCCTTCCCTAGCCGGGTAAATTACCCTCCGACCACAAAGAGAGATAAGCATCCAGTAGTCTTGTCGACCGAGCATCATGCCTGATCAGACAAAGATAATTGAAGACAGTTAGGAAACTCTGAAAGGGACGAGCCAGTGGCACTGCCGAGGGGGAGAAGCTCGGCAAAGTGGACGTCGGTCGGCCTAGCATGGTCCTATCAAATATCTTATCATATCCTTTTGGGAGTTTGTGTCACTAACAGCATAACATATCTAGCAAGTAAATCGTACTTTAAAAGTTTACAGGTTGTAACATCATAGGATTGCCTGGCTGCTTAAGGAATAGTGTCAGGGAAAACGTTCATACACGTTAGGACGTGTGCATGAACACTACAGTGACACTATAAAAAAGGTTCTCATCCACAGGAAGAGGTATGTGTAACTTCGTCTTCTAAATCCTTTAGCCACAGTTCTCCATTTCTTGAGATTGTCGGAGACTGCATGACTTGAGCATCGAAAGGCCAACTCCGGGAACCCCATCCTTGCCCGGCACTGATATTTTTGTGTTACAGGGCTACGTTGAGTCTTCATCGTGTCAACTGCGCCTCCACATCCTCAGCTTGTCATCTTCATTGTTTTTGGACGGGATCATATTTGACATCGTCTGTGGGAACCTTACCTGAATCCTAAACGCAAAGATGAAGGACGCTGGATGACTCACCACCATGACGTTGACGCAAGAGGAGTTGGACATGCTGATACAAGCACCAACGACTAAGCAATAGTTGATCGCCAAGCAAACGAACAAGCGGCATCGGCAATAGGACAATGAGCCAATCATGGAGGCCAAGCTGGAAACATCGCCGCTCATCGTCCGAACAACAAGTCGATTGGCACATTCAGAGATGCACCGAATGCGTCGATCCCATATCATCCGACGTTGTTCCGCACCCGTTCAGAGGAACAAGGTCAAACGGATAGGGTCCAAGGATCCTCATTGGAGGAAGCGCCTGCCCAGGACAAGCATAAGGGAAAAGCACCAAGGTCCGGCGATTCCCCCAAACGGATAAACAGACAATTCTCTCAAGAGATCCTGGATGACCGGCCACCGCAACATTACGCACCGCTAACAATCAGAGAATACACGGGGATTGACCCCGAGGATCACCTCATCAAATTCGAACACATGGTCACGCTTCATCAGTACTCCGACGGAGTCAAATGCCGAGTATTTCTCACTGTACTCTCCGAATCAACCCAAAGGTGGTTCATGCGATTGTCGATCGACTTTATATGTACCGTTAAAGACTTTAGAGTAGTGTTCCTACAGCACTTCGCTAGCAATTGCCGCCATCGGAAGACAAACGTCAATCTGTTCGTAATAGGGATGCAATATCAAACATCTAAAATTCCACATAGATTCGAGAAATAGTATGCTAATTGGGTCGTCAACCCATCTCAACGGTACATTAGCACCCTAACAGAGCACTCAGACGGCCCAAGTTTGGATTCAAATCAACACCAATCAAATATTATTGCACCAAATCTAACCATTAATTAGCCAAGAAAAAAAGGGTGGATCGCTGCCGCGCGGCCAACCCTACCTCGCGGCTAGAGATGCACGCGCGCCCGACTTCTACCTCGGCCACGGCTGGGTCACACCCGGGTCCGCGACCTCGCTGCGAGGCGGCAGCGGATGCGCGACCTGCTTGGGGCCACGTTGGCTGGAGAGATCGCGTAGGGGAGAGGGAAGAGGGGAAAGGGGAGAGAAGGGAACTGAGATCGCGTGAGACCGCCAGAGGGAGGAGATCGCGTGAGCGTGATGAGTGAGGCATCGAATGAGGAAGGAAGAGAATTGGGAAAGTTGTTTAGGCCGGAATTAATTATTTCGTTGTCGGGTTACGTGGGTAGGGTGTAATGTTTTGTAAAATAATTAAAACGATATTATAGTATTCCTTATTTTGTTTAGTTTCATTTGGAAATTATAATTTAATTTATGAAATCAACATTTAATTAAAATGTAAATATCAAATAAATTTCTAGTTCATTATCGGCATCAATCGATCACCGACTTTACTTCTGGCACCAACCGCTAGTCGGTCGCTAGTCGGCCGCTGGTTGCTACCGTTAGTCGGTCGATTAGTCGCTGCTATCGGCCAGCCAACCGGTCTCCACCATCAATCGCCAGTCACCGGTCGCCGCCGATTGCCATTGCCACCTCCGACCACCGCCACTAGCTGCTGCGCACCGGCTGTCGCTTCCAGGCCCCGTTGGCCACAGTCGCCAGTCACCGACTTCGTTGTCGCCACCGCTACCAGACACCGGCGCCACCTCCAGTCACCGTTGGCCAGCACAACCTCCGCCAAAGGTGCGACGGTCGGCGCCGCCAACCGTCACCTCAGGCAAAAGTCGCAGGATATTTTTATCATTTTATAATAATACATATTACATTCTTTATAAAAAATAATGAACACCAAATAAAATAATGTAATCACCCTGATAATCAAATATTACATACGTTACATTAGAGGTGATCGCGGATCGGGTTGGTTCTATTGTTTGGGTAAAAAACTATTCAGCCCTACTAGATCAGATAATGTAATATTTGGACTCTACATCCGACCATATATCCAGCGGTCCTTATATATCAGATATCCGTCAGTTTGTCAGTTATTTAGATATCTAACCCTATATCCAATAAAATATAAAATATAAATATAAATTTAATAAAAAATAAAATATTTTAAAATGATAGTAGACATTACTCATTACACGTTGTAGTAGCTAAATCCTACACGTTGTAGCAGCTACTGCGCTGCTACAACGTATAACAGCTTATTGACAGTAGCTGCTACAAGTAGGGGTGATTGTAGATCGGGTTGGTTCGATTATTGGGATAAAAAACTATCCGACCCTACTAGATCAGATAATGAAATATCAGGACCCTACATCCGGCCCTATATCTAGCAAGTTTTTTTTATTCGGTTTAGGTCGGTATGAGCGGGTTGATCGGTTTAGCAAGTTGATTGCTCACCACTACATTGCATTACCAAATGCAGTAATGTAATTAAGATTACATTACATTACATTACAAATTTAATTATATTACAAGTTACATTACATCCAACCAAACACCACATTAGGGTTGATAATTAAATTTAAATTAAATTAGCTATTAAAATTTTAGCAGTTACTAAATTAGTTATCAAAATTTTATCAATCATAAATTAAAATTTAATTATTAATTAGTGACGATATTATATTTATAATTATCCGTCAAAATTTTAATTTTGTTACTAATTCGGCAACTATTTAATGATTTTCATGTATATTAAATGAATATAAATAAACTCTTATCTCTAATGACATAGTCGAGTTGGTTATCACATGATATAGACTTACAAAATTGAGCAAGGATCGAATCCCGACTGATGCGGTGATGAAGAGAGGTCCCACTAAAGATAGGTGAAAATAAGGAAGACTGACTGACGTGGAAGTCAAAGTCAATTAGTCAAAGTCGACCAAGCGGGCTAGTTTCTGATGAGTGGGTCAGCTACGGCCGAGCAGGCCAGTTACGACTGGCCATGTCTGAGTGGATGAACAAAGCCAAATGGGTAATTCAAGGTTAAGAGACAAATAGGCAGTACATCCCCGACTGTCGTCCTCGCCGAGCGGGAGGCGTGTCCATCCGACTGAGAGGCAGCCCTCTGAGAATGGGAAGGCTAAGTAAAAGGTGATTGCTTGGTGCAACATAACCGAGCGGGCGTGTCCCAGCTGAGCGGCCACCGCTCGGCCTACAGCAGAACTCACCCGTATATCTCCTTATACTCGTTTGGAAGTTTGTTCCACTAACAACAGAGCATGTCCACCAGGCAAATCGTACGATAAAAGTTTCTAGATTGTTATATCAGAGATATACATGTTCGCTTAAGGAAAAGTGTTAGAGACACTTTTTAACTTGTCCTTTCATAGGATACTTGGAAAAACATGGGTACACTTTGAGATACGTGCACAGACACAACAGTGGCACTATAAAAGGGAGTTTCTATCTGCAGGAAAAGGTATGCGTAACTTCATCATTTTATACGCACTTTTGCTACAGTACTTCTGCTATTCTCTACATCGTCGAAGATTGACTTGAGGGTCGGAAGGTCAAGTCGATTGATACGGATATAGATAACAGGTAGAGGAGGAATTATGAGAAGAAGGAAGGGTATTTCAGTCTTTTCACGTAGGGCATTAAAGGAGAAAGAGGGCACTGTAGCAAAAGATGAGGAAAGGGTGTTTTCTCCTTGGTTTTTTGGCCGCTGCCAACAGGAACCATGGAGAGGCCTTCTTCTTCCCTCCCACTCTCCTCGCCGATGAGGACGCCGGCTGCCAGCTGCTCCCCTATTTTTCCTCCTCCGGTCACCCCTCCTCCCTTCTCTCCACCTCCTGCGTCGTCGCCGCCGCACAGGCGCGAGTTGCTGCCGCCGCACGGGAGCACGCCGCCGGCGCAAGGGACCGACACCAACATCCACAGTTGCTCTCCAACAATGCTCCCACTTGCTTCCTCGTCGCAGCGACCAACCATCACTGCCGGTGAGGCATGCCCCTAGCTCTCCTTCCTGCCGAGTTCTTGACGCCTCCTCTTCTCCACGCCGACGCCACCCAGTCACCTTTGCCGCTCATCGATGACCATGCCAACGCGCTGCACATGACGTCGACACCTCCTCTTATCCTCTTCCTCTTTCCCTAGTTATTACCAGTGCATCTAGCGGCGAAGCGCCGCTCCCCACCTCGTCTCCTTCGCTTTCTGCACCCCTCAGCGCCATATCTGGCCATCTCGACCCGCTCTAGCACGTAGGGGCGCCACAGTTGCCCACTACAGTCGTGCCCTTAATGTCGCAACAGCTGCCCCTACCACATTACAGCTAGTTGTCGCCATCTTTAAGACTTCGATGCTTATCTGGTGTAGCTTCCTCGTCGTCGTATGCCTCCGACCTGTGTGCCACTATTGTGTTCCTAGCCTATGTGTCGTTATTGTGTTATGACCTTGTGCCGATTTGGCTTGTGATTGTGTTCCACCCTATGCGCTGCTCCTATCTATGTGGCGTGTCCCAGCCTGTGTGTCGGTGTCTTATCCTGGCCTGCGTGCCTGTGTCTTATCCCGGCCTACGTGCCGGTGTCTTATCCCGACCTGCATGTCGGTGTCCTATCACGGCCTGCGTACCGATGTCATAGCTCGACCTGCATGAAGTTGCATCCGGTTGCATGCCATCGCGTTCGGCTCCTCGTCGTTAGATCCAACTCTACAACCTGATCGGAGTCATCTACTCTTCCGGGTCGCGACAACTCGAGCCGCGTCCCATCCGAGGGCACCCCCTAGGCCAGGGTACGTTCTCCGTTCA
>JBBMJZ010413094.1:11264239-11276095 GCA_037833815.1 Zingiber zerumbet
GAGTTTAAGATCCAATCATACACATAGAGAATGTGCACCCAAATAGTGAATCTATATTTATCAAATAAATAGTAAAAACCATAAGGTGATTGTCTTAGGACATCCCTCAAAATCCAACATATATACGGCCGGGCGGATTTTAAGCGGCCGAGCAAACTATATGTGGTCGAGCGGACTATATGCGGTCGGGCATACTATATACGGTCGAGCGGTATATGCACGACCTGGCAGAATTTATGACCGAGCGGAAGAGTACCAGCCGAGTGGCTTCCCCGCTCGGCCGATTAGCGGGATCAGTGACGTGTCTCAGGGTATCCTTTTGGGAGATAGTGTTGCTGACACGGGACATGGTCAATAGACGGATCGTACGACAGAAGCTTCTACTGTCTTATTAGGGATATGTGTGTCTTGTTAAGGTATGGTGTCAGATACACTTTCCTGATAAATCGGAGAACGTGCCCATGTCCAATTGGAGAATGTACCCACGGCCAATCAGAGAACGCGCTAATGCCTCGAGAAGTGTGTACATCACCCACCAGGGCACTATATAAAGGGGGGTCCATATACTAGTGGAGGTACGCATTTTTTACTATTCATGTCTGTGTCTACTATTGCTCCATCTTTTCTTCTTGCCGAGGACTGACTTCAACATCAAAGGGCTAACGCTGTAGACTCCTTCCCTGACTCGGCACTGACGTTTTTTGTGACTGCAGATCAAACCTTGTTCTACATCCAGTCAATGCAGCAGCAATATCCCCAGCTTTCCATCTCCACGATTTCGAACAAGATCAGCCGGGAACCCCTTCCCGGCCTGGCACTGACGTTTTTGTGTTGCAAGAGTGCGTGGAGTCTTCGCTGCATTAAACTTCCAACCACATCCCTAATTTTCCGTCTTCTCCACTTTCGGACAAGAATGCTAACCAAGATAGAGAAATTACCCTTCCATGTGATGGCTAACTTCAGTTTCCTAATTTACTCCCTCGCAAGAGTGTGGGATAGTTGTGTGGGGTCGCCAGGGTAACGAATTTCACCTTTTACAGAATTGTTCCTAAGGCAATGGCGTAATGGCAAGACACTTTATTAGTTTCTCTGGTATCTAAGAATCGAGTCATAGCTTCAACGAATTAACGGACCTAAGAACGATGGATTGATAGATCACTCGCTGCAAGCACTTCCCGATTTACCATGATAGCTGGTGGGAAATTTTCGTATGATCAGACCGATCATCCCATGATTAGTCGTTATAAGTTGGATAACTAGCATCAACTAAAAGAAATATAAATAAACTCTTGCCCCGGGACATGATGAGATGAAAAAATCATGGGACGATATATCTATGCAACGAGGGTTCAATTCTCTCACAAGGCATATATCAAATGTTCATGGTATTTGAATCACTCATAATACTAAAGCCTCTATTTGGATCCATCTACACTTTCTAAATTTATCTAATGATCAATCCATGGAATTTGATTATCTATTTTAAATTAGTCAGATCGTAACAACAGAATAGCCAATGAAAAAGAAATATTAATAAACTCTCGTCACTCTAAATATACAACCGTATTTCATATTTATTTAATAGATAAATTAAAAAAAAAGAGCATTCACCTAACAAAACGAATCCAACTTGCTTCCTATAATTGGGGCTATTTCATGATGTATTTTCTAGATGAGAATCTATCACAAAAAACCATATAGCCAGCCAAGCATTTACTGATCCCCAAGACAAAATAGAATATATGGAGAACTTCCTTGGAAAATTTGAGAAGATTACCTGGATCCAATGGAGAATGGCATACTCCACAGAATATGAAGCTCTTATTAATATTGGGGAAGGAAGAGAAGGAACCCAGAATATATTATCTCAAATGAAAAGAGTTTTCTCTACTGAAGATCCTGCACAAGGATCAATGGTAATCCAAGATTCCGCCTATAGAGATCTCGAAAAACTATCTTGCGATAATGTGAAAAACATCATTCCATACATGAATGATTATATGAAGCTGACAGCAAAGACCGGACGATTGTATGCCAGACCAGAACTATCCAAAAAATTTTGGTTCAAAATGCTAGGAGATCTAGGTAATAAAATTAAGGCGGCCTTTGACGAAAAATACCCAGACTAGTTAAGTTGGGGTATTACCTGGGATTCTATTCACATATAAGTTTTTGGAACAGGAATGCAAGGATGCAACATTCAAAAGGGCCTTGAAAAATCTATCCTTTTGTAGTCAAATCTCAATACCATGATACTATAATAAGGGCCACCAGAAGAAGTTTGGTGTAAGATACTCAAAAACTTATAAAGGAAAACCTCATGAGTCACACGCAAGGATTGAGAAGAGAAAACACTTGATCCGAAATAAAAAGTGTAAGTGTTATTTATGCGGGCAAGAAGGCCACTTTGCTCAGGAATGCCCCAATGAACGCCGGAATATAAAGAGAGTAGCCATCTTTGAGCAATTAGATCTCCCTGAAGACTGCGAAATATTATCAGTTCAGGAAGGGGAAGAACAGACTGATGCTATCTTTAGCATCTCAGAAGATGAAGAACATAATGACGAACTTCAGAGGTCAATCCAAACCCTGCACCTTACACATTCTATTTTTATGCTTGGGCATGTGGATGGAGGATATCGCCTGCAAATCAGAATAACTGATGATCAGCTAAATTGCCTGCATGAGTGGCATCTCAACGAAATTATCACACCACCTCAACGCACTGACTGCACATTTTGTAGAAGGGCAATGCTACGAAGGGCAAGAATACATTGCCTTAGTTGCCAGATGAAGGTCTACAACTTATGTGGGCCATATTATCTTAACAAGCAAGTACCCGTCACTCCATCTGCTCTGGCCCAATTTTTTTTGAAAAAATTAATCCAGGAGCAATAGTATTATATTTCTTGGTGCGAAGGAGAAATCGAGCGGCTACAAAAGGAGGTACTATACTATAGATCTTTATATGGTGAACTACAATTGGAGAGGGACCTAGGAGAAGACCTAAGGCAGCTTGATAACGAGGAGGAAAATGAAACTGAGGAAGCTGCTAATATGCTATTGGAAGAGTCAACCTATAAGGTTGCAACACAAGAAGCAAAAGGCCCTCGTCTTGTCAAGAATATGTTGTACAACCTAACCGTAGAAGTCGGCATACCAGGTATTCCTAAATTCCCCCCTTAAGGCAATACTGGATA
Source organism: Zingiber zerumbet (assembly GCA_037833815.1). Lineage (NCBI taxonomy): Eukaryota > Viridiplantae > Streptophyta > Magnoliopsida > Zingiberales > Zingiberaceae > Zingiber > Zingiber zerumbet. The sequence goes on from JBBMJZ010413094.1 coordinate 11,267,440, forward strand.
TAGGAGCTACCACCTACAGGATAGATCAAGGGTCAGTTCCAAAGGAAACCCTGGAAGAAAACACATTCATAGTCAATTTCAGTGGCATAAACTCCCAACAAACAACAAACATGAAGATGCACTCGGGAAGGATGTACATTGGCGAAAATATATTCAGGATCCCCTACACTTATAGTTTTCTCATAACTCTAGGGGGCAACATCCAAATGATAATTGGTTGTAACTTCATCAGAGCAATGCATGGTGGAGTAAGGATAGAACGCAATGTGGTAACATTCTATAAAAACCTTACTACTATTAATACTTTACCATCCATCTCTATTGCAACTATTCAAGAATTAGAATTAGAAGAGGAAGAATATATTCAAATACAAGAAATGGTGAACTATTCAGCTAGACAATCACAACAGCAGTTTAAGGAGCAATTTGGCCCGTTATTGAAGGAACTTAAGGATCAAGGTTACATTGGCGAAGATCCTCTAAGACACTAGGCGAAGAATCAAATTGTCTGCCAATAGAATATAAAAAATCCAGACTTCATCATAGAAGACAGGCATCTGAAGCACCTAACTCCCCAACAAAAGGAAGCCTTCTCAAGACGCATAAAGGCTTTACTTGAAATTGGAGTTATCAGACCTAGCAAAAGCAGACATAGAACTACATCTATAATTGTCAATTCTGGTACCACTGTAGATCCAAAAACTAGCCGAGAAATCAAGGGTAAGGAACGGATGGTCTTTAACTACAAGTGACTTAATGATTTAACAAATAAAGACCAATACAGCCTTCCCGGAATCAATACAATCTTGAAAAAAGTCAGTAATAGCAAAATTTACTCGAAATTTGACCTTAAAAGTGGAGTCCACCATGTCATTATACACCCAGACTCCATTGAATGGACGACTTTTTGAGTACCGAACGGACTATATGAATGGTTGGTTATGTCATTCGGATTGAAAAATGCCCCTACCATCTTTTAAAGAAAAATAGATAATTATTTTCAAGGTACTGAAGATTTTATAGCAGTTTATATAGATGATATTCTAGTATTCTCACAGACTGAGAAAGATCATGCAAAGCATTTAAGAGCCATGCTGGAGATCTGCAGGAAGAATGGGCTAATCCTTAGCCCAACAAAAATGAAGATAGTGATTTCAGAAATTAAATTCCTAGGGGCTATTCTGGTAATAGCAAAATTAAGTTACAACTGCATATTATCTCTAAAATTACATGGCTCGGGCTCCTCAATTATGCCCGAAATTATATTCCTAATTTGGGCAAATTTTTAAGTCCATTATACGTGAAGATTAGCCCAAATGGAGATAAACGTCTAAATAACCAAGATTGGGCCCTTATCAAGCAAATCAAGGGCTTAATTCAATGTCTGCAAGATTTAGAAATACCTCCTGAAAAATGTTTCATCATCTTGGAAGTAGATGGATGCATGGATGGATGGGGCGATATCTGCAAATAGAAGCAAAGCAAATTTGATCCAAGGTCTACTGAACGAGTTTACACTTATGCCAATGGAAAGTTTAACCCCCTAAATCCACCATTGATGCTGAAATAACAATTGTTATGAATTCCCTGGAATCACTGAAGATTTATTACTTGGATAAAGAAAGTCTTATCATCAAAACAGATTGTCAAGCGATTATAAGTTTTTTCGGTAAATTTGCAAATAACAAGCCATCCTAAGTTAGATGGCTAGCTTTCATAGATTATATCACCAGGACCGGGATTGATATCCAGTTTGAGCACATTGATGGGAAGGATAATCAGTTAGCTAACGTATTATCCCGACTAATAAATTCCCTTATCATTTCAGAATGGCCAGGCAAAACCCTCAGCAGACTGGTGCTCGTTGCACCAGTCCTCCTGGAGTTAAGGAAAAACCCAATCCGGAGGCCCAAGTAATGATGGTCCAGGTTCTCAACAATTTGGCTGCCTTGTATGGCAGTATCAGCAATTACTCCAATCAAGAAGGCAGTTCCCCATCAACATCGACGATGATCAAAGGATCGGGGAGCAACTACATGAACTACAACGGCAAGCAGCGGCAGAAGCACACAAAGCACTTCAGCAGCTTCAGCTGCTACACTCCATGAAAAGACAGGAATGTCAGCGAAGGAGTACGTCTGACAACTGGTGGGGTGACTAATATCTAGCCATCAAGCAAATGGATGAATGGCTGGAAACAACTGTGCAACTAGTACAAGACATGACTAGAAGAATGGATTCCTTCCATCTGTAAAGACTTTGCGGAAGTGGTGGACCCATAAAGAATCTTGTACCTAACCCACCAGTTTACGTTCCCTGTCTAGGACATCAATAATGGATTGCAAGCTGTAAACTGCAAGGGGACACTAAATCATTCCGCTCCGCTTCCATGAACTCGCTGTCGCCGGTTTCTTCCGCCATCGCCAGCTTCCCCGTCGTCGCCGCATCCGTTGTCGGAATCGTCACCACTTTCGTTCTCCTCCTCAGCTACTACATCTTCATGATCAAGCGCAGCCTCAACAGGCACCTTGCGGATGTTGTCCGGTGGCATGGCCGCTCCGTCGCCAACAAGCAACTGGGCCTCGACGAGGCCACCATTCGCACAATCCCGATGTTGCGATACCGGCAATTCAGCTCTAGCGCCGGCGAGTGAGCCGTCTGCCTCAGCGAATAACGACCAGAGGAGAGGATACGGATGCTGCCGGATTGCCTCCATGTCTTCCACGTAGATTGCGTCGACGCCTAGCTCCAATCCAGCGCCGACTGCCCACTCTGCAACGAACGCGTCACCGCTCCGGTTCCCTCAATGGTTCACCGCTTCGATCGTGAAGTGGAAGGTGGAGCTGTTCATGAGCTGGGGAGGAAGGCGGAGCTGTTCATGAGCAGGGAGGTGGAGCTGTTCATGAGCTGGGGAGGAAGGCGGAGCTGTTCATGAGCAGGGAAGACGAGTGTGTCGATGTGGGGGAAAAGGACGAAAGGGTGTGCGTGCAACCCATGAGCAGGTCGTTCTCCATGGATTCGTCCACGGTTTCGCAGCTCCACATGGCACTGCAGGAGGATCTTGCAGCAGCGCTCGTGGGCAGAGAAAGATGGCACGGGCATTTCCCGGCGATCTCTGTTATCATTTGGCCGGAGATCGCACGGCTCCATTCTTCCTATGCAAATGCAGCTGTGATAAAAAAAAAAAAAAGATTTGTAAAGGTGTGACGATTCTGAAATTGAATCAGAAGCCAAAATGTAAAATTTGTATCGACGAAGCAATTCAGAATGTGGATTGCAAATCTTCCAATTCCAATCGATTGACTGTTCTTGTTTCAATCCATTCCAATCTACTATGGAATTACTAATTGTTGCAAGTACAAAAAGAACTTTGTCTACTCCACTAGAAAGAAACAAAAGAAATGGGCTATGATTGATTATACTTGTTAATTTAGTGCGCACAGACATCATAGTAAGGGCAAGAAAGATGACAATGACCAACATAAGAAATTCACAAGAAAAATTTATACACACAAGAAAAAAAAAAGTAAAAAAGTTGAAGTTGCCAAAAGGCCGAAAAAAAATACAGAAAGAATTGCAGGATGAACTAGAAGAAAGTACCTGCTGTATTATCGACAGAATTTACAGCTTCTCATAGCAAAACAGTAGGGGAGGACAGAAAGGATTTACATGAAATAGCTTGAATCAAATATCACGACCTTTTGATGTTTGTTTTCTTCTTTTTGTTCCGTCTATTTCAGTAAAGCTGGCTACTTCAAATTGTTTCCATAGCATCATACATAGTAGAGTACGATTACTTCATTTGTATGAGAATGCACACAATTGCATGGGGCATTAAAAACTCTCATCAGAAGCCACCATATTGTACATGTCAATCATCATTATCTGCAAAAAAAAAAAATTATGTTCACACCATGAACATATGCATAACAAGCAAAATAAGGAAAAATGGAAAAACATTTGGGATCCCTAGCTTGATCTGCTTTACTTGTGAAATGAAAAGTGAACAATATTTTATGACAATAAGTAGGCATCGAACTTGAAATCGTGTTGTGGCAATACCAAAATCAAAATAAAAAATTCTACTAGTCATCGTCTCACTTCATCTGCGTACCTGATCACAGATGGCACACGTATCACTTCTCTCCATCCATTCCAGAATGCAAGACATATGGAAATGGTGTTCACATTTTGTCATTATACGAGGATTCTCTGTATCATAATCTAAAAAGGAAGAGACAGTGAAGAAGCTAATCAGATTACCAAAATCAAGCAAGTAGAACATATAATTTCACATACTTCTCTTGGCGCGCACGCACACACTATACATTTAGAAACAACAATTCCACAGGAAATGTGTTCACGTTTAATGCTTAAATATGGTTCCCTCATCTAAGGGAAACTTGCACAACATAAGCATCCAAATCAGTGCAATATTAAAACTCACTATTCTCATAAGCAAATTGAAGTACTGTTTCAAGACAAACTTGATCATGGACCAGCATAAAAGTATGTAGTTTTACTTAACCATGTTATATTTAAGAGGTGTCCTAAAGGTAATCGCCTTAAACATTGTCTTAGTTATTTGATAAATAAAATTCACTATTTTGGTGTACATTCTATGCGTATATGATTGGATCTTAAACTCAATTAATGAAGTCTACAATACAAGGCATAGCATGAGAGAAATTGTGCTTGGATTTCAATTAGTGGGCTTCACTAGTTAATGAATTAATGAGACTAAACATCATTAATTCTGTAAGACTAGCACATGTTATACTTCTTAGTTTATCCAAGCAGTCAATCCTCACTTGGTTTATCCAAGCAGTCAATTTTCATTAGCTTGAAACATAGGGATGTTGAGAGTTAACATGTGGATACTAGTTAAGGGTAACTAATTCATTGTATGTGACCTGCTATGAGACTTCATGTAGTTCTTTACATATCAATAAAAATTTCATTGCAGCTCGAGTGCAAGTTTCTTTAAACTTGAAGTATTCAAATCATCTTGATCATGAAAGCTTATACTTTGACTCTGAGCTAAACATCTCCTAGGGAGTTAGTTCTGGGAGATTGGGTATGCGTCAATATGCCCGAAGGTATTTGAATAGCCCATAGAGTATTCACCACTCTTTTTATAAGGAGATGTATACCCTATGACCTCTTGCCAGGATTATTACTCATGTTTTTGGCCAAAGAAAACGTGTCAAGAGGATAATCTTCTTGGACATGTGTTTAAGTAATTTGAATCCACGAGATAAGGAACTACAACTTGGGTTAGGTGTGATGTAGTTAGCCTAGTAGGAACTAACATATAGACCATGTCCTGAATCAAATAGGTATAAGATGAGTGAAAAGAATAGAAGCACTGATAACTGTAGATGCTGAAGGGTCCACAATATGTTCTAAAGTCAACTGTGATTTTTCGATCAATTGGGAGTCATGTGGCAAAAAAGGTGAAACACTCGCCCCCAGCGCCCCCGCTAGTCCGCCTCAGGACCAACATGGAGGAGGTAAATCACGGTGACTGAGGAGGCAAGTGGATGAGGCGATCAATTAGGGGTCATAATGTACTACCAGGGGTCATGATATACTACCAGGTGTCACTCATGATCTATTCATAATTAATGGTTAATTATGAATGACCAACATAACCGGAAACTTATTTGGTTACATGCACTACAAGTATATCTTAAAGACCTAAAAATAAATTAGAGAATAAGATTCTCAAAGAGAGATTAAGTCTGATTGGATCAGGAAAAGGGCAAATATGAAAAGTATTTGCCGCATCGGAAGTGCTTCAGGCCATGGCTCTTGTAGGCGAGTCGGGCATACTATTCACGCCTCTTGTAGGCGAGTTTGGGCTTACACATATGATATGGGCTTAGGTTTGTTCTTCAAGCCTTAATGGAGAGGTATAAAAAGACCTCTTCATGGAACAAAGAATAAGGGTTTTATTTTTCTTCCCTCTTGTTTGTTGTACTGGAAACAAACTCTTGCAAAAAGCAGGGTAAGGCTGCGTACAATGGATCCTTCCCGGGGACCCCACATAGTGGGAGCTTCCTGCACTGGGCTATCCTTTGCCCTCTTATTTGTTGTCGCGGCCTAACCAAGCCTGCCGCCCCTTTGGTGTGTCGACTCCTCCTTCCACCGGCTTCCCTTGTGTGCTGTCAAATCTTCCTTGCGCCATCCAAACTGTCGGTTGGCTAACCTTTAGTGCCATCGGTATCCCTTTGGCTGGCTCCTCATTGTGCCACCGGTTCCTACTTGGTGCCACCAACCTCTCTTCTCGTGTAGTCTCTTTGATTTGGCTAGTACCAAGCGGAGACGCAACTTGTGACTTGCAAAGTCATCTTGAAGATATCTCAGCGTGGATACTAATAGAGGCAAGTCTTGTAAGGCTTGCAAGGTGATTTCCTTTTCATCTAAACTTTGTCGGAAAGGTATAATTTCTAAATAACCTTGTTGATCTATGATTATGTCTTGCACATGTATGATCTTGTTTATGTAGGATGCATGAAAATTTTTATGTAAATTGTTTCGCTTCCGCTGCGTGTTTTATCAAAAACATATGTTTTGTATCCCGAAATCCTCAACAAAACATGGTGTTAATATCTTCACCAAATAATCTAAAATGGTCCGTGTCATGGAACTGCATAATGTCCTTATATTTTACCACATCAGATAGTGAATCTCAAATTCTCAATTAGAAAGTAGAGTAAATAAGCATTGGGATAAAGCTTATAATCAACTAATTTTAAAACATAATCAGGAGCGGTAGAGTGATAGCAAAAATTAGCATAAACAAGATGTAAATAAAACTTTTCAAACTTGAAACTAACTATAATTGAGTCTTATTCAGTTAATAATTATTCACTTAAACTACCAAAAAAAACTACCTTCAAGACAAATAGGGCAAACATCCTCCTCGTCTGGTATTGTGGTGGGATTACCGATCTTATTTTTAGGAGAATTTTGGTCACTGTCAGTTTTCTTCTTGCAGTCTGATGTTTCAAAATAATCATCATTCTGTCCTGTTGTCTGGGAATTTACTACAGGTGTTTGATCAGTTTTGTTGCCACAAATCTCAACATCTCCAGGCAATGTTGATTGGCTCTCCAAACTCACATTATAGGGCAAAGGTGCAGGAGGTGCTTGGTACGTGTCAGGTGTTGATGTATCCAGATTAGTGTCGACAAGTAATCCTGAAGCGATTGCAGGCAACGTCTCATGGTTGGTAGAAGACAGTGGTTCATGCTCTTCCAAGTCTCGAGGACACTGCAATTTGTGCTAAGAAAAGTTAATAAATCATTCTACTATTATTGACTCTTCATATACCAGATATTTCATAGAAGCAACATTTATGAAGCCTATTATCACTATAGAAATACAAAGGCAACAACATAAAATATAACTTAAATCAACAAAAAAAGATAGGATTGAACTAGCAAGTCAATCCAAGCAGGATTACTCAAAGGTTCACGATAAATCTAATCGGCTTGTTTACTTGTTTTATTGCCAAAAAGATAAATCAGTTACTAGATGAAATTTTTGAAGTTCAACATAGAGTTGCAGTACACTGATAACTAAGGTTTTCACACTTGGTTTGCAAAAGGCCATTAATTTTCATTTAGGAGAGTTAAAGAAATTACCATTGGATCCTTATGTCAGTAGTAGGCAAAACATAGTACAGATATATATGATGGATACACAATCATGAAGATGTTTCATATGACAACAGGCAATGTGATTACCACAGGCTTGTCTTTGTATTGCTTTCTACTTTTCTCTTCAAAATATTTCCCTCACCTCCATTTTCACTCTATCAAAAAAAATTTTCATATGTAGCCATGTTACATGTTAAGACAATGACCTATAATTGAGAAAGAGGAACAATAAAAACATATAGAGTTGAGCATGTTTCCAAAATTATCTACTGAGATCAACATAAACTTTTCCATGGTTCTCATTAGGAGAGAATTGCTTTCCCTTATGAAAATATGAGGAAACTTGGTTTAGAACTTAGGACACAATAATTTCAGGTCAAAGATGCTTTTGTGTTGGATGCTATTTAATTTGAAAGCAAAAAAATAGTGAGAGAATCTAAGTTGGTTGTGAATATACATACTAAGACGTTTCTTTGGTTCTTAAAAAGACATTCAAGATTATGAAAGAACCGGTCATCATCTCTAGTGATGCAATGAACAAAAAATTGATCCAATTGAAGTTTTTCCAACTATAAAATTTGAAAAGGTTCTCGATAAACAAGATAAAATAAAATGACAAAAAAGAGTCATCAAAGCTTAACTGAGCTTGAAGGAAGAAAATATCTACAGAAACTGGAATAATTCCTTACCAGATTCATGGAACAATAGTTTGCTCAGAAAACCCATTTTTGTTAGGCCTAACAAAGTGATGAACCTCAAAATTAAACTATATGATGATAGGACAATTCAATTTCATGAAGAAAAATGGCAAATGCATTTGTAAGCATCCTTAGTTTAAGTTGTTGGGTAATTTCACTAGAAGACTTTTCTAAATACTAGTGATCGTGCACACGCATTGCTTGTATAATATAATACATTGAAACCACATTGACCCTTTATAATGAAATTATATTAATTAAAGTATTTTAGCATTAAAATACTAAAGTAGA
>JBBMJZ010413094.1:11281053-11292446 GCA_037833815.1 Zingiber zerumbet
AATTATTGTTAAAATCTTTCCTTTTTAGCCATTACCAAGGATTATAAAAGAAGATAGATGGTGCCTTAGAGGAATTAGTCATCTACACAATTCCTCTCTTGTTTTCTTCTTAAGAGTCAGCTGCTCTCTTTTCTTCTTCAAGCTTAGGGTCGGCGGCACACTTTTGATCCCATTGGTGGTCGTTTGCTTGAAGGAGAAGAAGAAGAGAAGGAGGTTTCTACCTTATATATCCTCGGTGGCCAGCAACTCTTTGATTCCTAGGTGGCCGAAACTTGTAAACAAAGAAGGAGCTTGGGTGGTGTTGTCTTTGTAGATCGTCACCCACACGACGTCTAAGAGGAGAAGAGGAATACAACAGAAGATCAAGAGGTCTTTAAGCTACAAAGAAAAGTATAACTAGTTAATTGTTTCCGTTGCGTACTAGTTTAGTTTTTCTTTGATGGATCCTGAAATACCAACACAAGAGGCTAGCGATCTTATGCTTCAATTGAGGTCTCTATAGTTAAACCTAGGGTTTACTGTAAGAAGTTTAAATATTTAATTTCTTTGAAAGTCTTTGACTAGGAAGTGGTGGATGATCTCATACCCAAGAAGGTCGAGTGCCACGCCACGACCTGGAAGCCAATCCTTGAAATAGATATTTAATCAACTTCTGTAATATGGTTTAACTTTTAAAGAACACATGGGTTCAACTTGTATTTAAAATGTTAAGTTTCGTTTTCAATCCAAGTTTAACTTCTGAAGAACACGTGAGTTGTTAGGAAAAGTTCTGTGCTTGTACAAATTTTTGTACAGGGAAAGTAGAACGAAATTTCAAGTAGCGCCAATAATAAGTTGACTGATGAACAATAGGTTCAAGCAATAATTCATTCCCTTCTTGATTCTTGAAAAATGATGAATCAGAAATTGACACATAGTGAAAGTATCAAAACATTTACTGATGTCTCACACCATGTTGAACTAGAGGCGAAGAGAAAAGAATATGCAAGGATATCTTGTCAAGCTTTTGTAGCTAAAGGTTCTGATCCAATAATAAGAAAAGATGGTTTAAGAAAGGAAAGGGAAAGGAAAAAGAAGTTGGTATTGTTGTTGGACAAGACCCAATTAAGAAGTTTAATGAGCATTATGTTGCTAGTGTAATGTTGTTAGTTGATTCTTATCCTTTTTGGATTATAGATTTAGGAGCAACAAACCATGTAGCTTATGATCGAGCTATATACATGGAGTATCGTCGGGTAATAAATGGATATATATGAGAAACAATGCAAGAATTGAAGTCAAAGGAGTTGGTACTTATAAACTCAACCTATGTGGTTGACATTTTGTTCTTACATGATATCCTGTATACTCCTGAGATTCGACAGAATCTAGTTTCCATTAATAGTCTTCTTGATTTGGATTATTGTAAATTTTTATAGTCATTGTGTGGTACTTTGGATTAACTATGTGTTAATTGGAAATGATTATATAACAAATGGTCTCATAGTTCTTGTTGTAGAACCAAATAATAATGATTATTTTTCAAATATTACTCATACTAGTAATACTGATATTAATGATGAAATTTGGCATGCTAGACTATGACATATAGGACAAGAACGAATGAATATATTAGCTAAAGAGGACCTTTTAGACGCTCATGCTAAGATTAACTTGTCTATATGTGAGCATTTTCTTGCTGGAAAAGCAACTAGCAAACCATTTGGTAAGGCTATTAGAGTTGAGACACCATTACAATTAATTCATTCGAATATTTGTGGTCCAATTAATGTGAAGGCCATAAATGAAGTTCTTATTTTATTACATATATTGATGACTTCACATGTTTTGGTCATATGTATTTGATTTCTCATAAATCTGAAGCATTAGATTGCTTCAATGATTACTTGAATGAAATTGAGAATCAATTGGAACGTAAGGCTAAAACCTTGCGCACTAACTGGGGAGGTAAATATTTATCTGATCAATTCAAGGCAATATGTAATGATAAATGGATTATTAGATAGCTAACTATCCCTAGAACTCTATAGCAAAATGGGGTTGTTGAAAGAAGAAATAGGGCTCTTCTTAAAATGGTTAGGTCTATGATAGCGTAGGCTAATTTGCCGATCTTCTATTAGGGAGATGCATTATTAGTTGCGGCCTATATACTTAACAAAGTGACTTCAAAGTCAATTTTATCTACCCTATATGAACTTTGGACAGATAAAATGCTAGATTTAAGTAATCTGAGACTTTGGGGGCAACTGCCTACATTCATGATAAGACTCACGAATATGAAAAATTATGAGCCAGAAGTAAGAAGTATATCTTTATAAGGTATTCTGAGACTTCTAAGGGTTATATCTTCATTGGTAATCGACAAGATGGAACCATCTCTGAAATAGAGTCAAGAGGTACTACTTTTCTTGAAACTGAGTTCCCAACAAGAGGTGAAGTTGATAAGATAATTCCTCTATATGAGATAGAGGAGGATAAGGTTTCTTTATCAACAAATCAAGAGATGCTTGAATCTAGTCAACCTAATGGGAGTAATTAGCCACTGAAGGAGTTAGTTTCTCAACAATCTAACCTACGAAGAAGTAATCGTTAGATTATTCCTCGAAGAAGGTTTAACATTGAGAATGAGGCATTGATGATTCTCCCAGTTGACGATGAGTAACCTTGGACAGTTAAGGATGCTTTGAGAAGCTTAGTAAGAGAAAAATGGAAAATTACAATGGATGAGGAGATTGAGTCAATGAAAAGAATCAAGTTTGAGATTTAATCAATCTTCCTCTAGGCCGAAGAGTTATTGGGAATAAGTGGATTCTCAAAGTAAAAAAAGAAAGTAGATGGATCGATTAATCGATACAAACCTCGTTTATTACAAAAGGATATATCCAAATGGAAGGTATTGATTTTGAAGAGACATTCTCCCCAGTTGTGAAGTTTGTGTCAATACGTGTCATCTTAGCTATAGTAGCATAATTTGACATAGAATTACATAAAATGAATGTAAAAGGAGTTTTCTTTAATGGTAATCTTGACGAGGAAATCTATATGGCACAGCCAGAAAGTTATGTTGCTAAAGACCAAGAGAATAGAGTATATAGACTTAAGAAGTCTATATATAGGCTAAACCAAGTGTCAAGACAATAGAACATAAGATTTAATGAAGTTATTTTATTTTATGATTTCGAAATGATCAATGAAGATCATTGTATTTACCTAAGAAAGGAAAAAAGAAAAGTTTGTCATTTTATCATTATATATTGATGATATACTAATAGTTGGAAGTGATATAAAGTGTGTGATAGAAGTCAAATCGTGTCTTACATCACAATTTGACATAATAGATATGGAAGAAGCTGAGTCAATCTTAGTAGTGAAGATTATTACAGATCGGTCACAAAGACTTTTGAGTTTATCTCAAGAAGCTTAAATCACTAAAATGCTACAACACTTCAATATGTCAAATTGTAACATTGAACAAACACCTATATCGAGAGGTATTATTCTGAGCAAAAGTGTGTATCCCAAGACTCTTGAGAAAATAATCAAAATGAATAAAAAAATCATATGTCAGTGCAATTGGTAGTTTAATGTACACTAGATTGTATACTCATCTTGATATAAGCATACTGTTGACCTAGTTAGTTGTTTCTAGTTAAACCCAGGATTAAGACATTAGAAAGCAATGAAAAGGATATTCAGATATCTCAAGGGGGCATCAGATTATTGTCACTGTTTCCAAGGATCAGATATGAGCTTGAGTGGCTACACAGATGCTGATCGGTCGAGGGACCTTGATGACAGAAAATCTAAATCTGGTTATACCTTCTTGCTGAATGGTGCTACCATCTCATGGAATAACAAGAAGCAAGCTTAAGTAACCTTGTCAATGATAGAAGTTGTGTGGCTTGGCTTGTGTAGCCTTGTCAACAATAGAAGCTATATGGTTGTCTTGTGTAGCCTTGTTGATAATGGAAGTTATGTGACTTATGCAACGGATGTGCAAGAGGTTGTCTGGCTAAGAAGATTTCTAAAGTATCTGAAGAATTCTGAGGACAGTGGGAGTCTTATTATAGTGTACTTTGATAGTCAAGTTGCTATAGCTTTTTCAAAAATCCCAAATATCACAACAAAGGCAAGCATTTAGAAATTAAGTATAATTTTATAAGGGATATTGTTGACAAGAAAAAGATAATTCTTGAGTACATCCCTACACGTAATATGCTCGTCGATCCTTTTATTAAGCCATTGACTAAAGAGTCATTTCAAGGATATGAGAAGTCTTTGTAACTTAGTAAAATGTAACACATGGTAAAATGTCATGATTTATTCAGTGTATAAATCTTTGTTACATGTTGGCTGATTGAGATTGGTCTACTCACATAGACAATCATCTCTATTTGTTAAGTATAAATAGAGATAAGATCGTTGCTTATGGGACATCTTATGTAACTATAAATAGAGACATACCCATAAGTTAAAGCCGCCTTGATAATTGTGTTAAGATGAGATCATTTATGTAATCATCAGAGTAAATGAACTCACCATTTACTGAATCTACTTAAGGCTAGATTGGAATTCATATGTTGAATTCAGGATTAGACATTAGGTATGTCTAGATCGAAATCTATACGATATTAAATTTTGAAAAAAAAATATACACTCTTTTTAGTGAAAGGAATAACATTGTAACATGTGATCCATACCACATGTACTATAGTGACAATAAGGATAGTAGAAAAGTAGATCCCTGCTTTTCTATTATGTGAGACCCTTGAGATTATAAGTTAATCTCAATCTTAACCTAAGTGATTATTTAGCTGTCTACTTGAAGTTCTGATCAGTGTCTGCTACTTTAGCATATTTCCTATTGCCTATGGGTGATTCAATCTATGGAGCATAACTAGGAAAACGACTAACTAAAATGAATATATTATATCTAAAATGGAAGATTAAGATTAATTTACATCTGTGAGATTTATTCACTGGTACCAGTTATATTTTTTAGTTCAGTACATAAAATTTAATTGTGAATAATTACGTTGATTGGAGATGTTGAACATGCTCTTGACATAATAGTCATAACAAGGGATTAGAGATGTTTATATTGATGTAAATAATGTAATCTGGGGTAAAGGCAAGTTTTTGATGTTTTTGATTTGTTCTATAGGAAAAAAAAGATAGATCCGCTACCTTAGCAGCCCCCTAGTGTTTGCTCTATGGATATAGAGAGAGGTAAATGTAGGTACACAAGTCACAGGCGCATGGTGGGATAAACCCCAGGTCGTCAGTTCCTGAGAATCTACCCCTGACCATTACGCCAGAGATGTCATGCACCTACCGTCTACACTACACCTTGGGGGCTATGATTTGTTCTATAGAGCAGCTATGTAAGGTATAACATTCTTCTTAGCAATAATTACTCAGTGTGCTTGCTATTGCATGAACCATTTTCCCTAAAGTATGTAATGAATGTTCTTATTCGGTCTTTGTGACTAATTAATTTTTTTCTGGTCTTTGTGATTTGATCATCATATAGTTTATGTAACTTATTTGGTCTTTATAACTAAGTAATATTTTGCTCTGACATTTGTGACATGATCATCTTATAGTCTATGTGACTGACATGGTCTATGTGACCCGATAACCTTTATGGATTGACTTAGATTAGTGGAAGATGTTGGGCGTTGCAGACGTTGCAAAAGATTTGCAACATTAAACATTGAGGAGATGATTGGTTCATCTCCCTCAACATTTATTTCAATTAAGGGTATAAACTGATGCTTTCTTCTTATATATTTATGCATCTATGAGCAATCAAAAGGTGTGCTAAGAGGCAACGGTGGGCAATGGAGCAAAGGAGAACATTCTTTCGAGATTTGGTTTGTGATCTTCCGAAGAGCTTTTCGATTGTGATCACTCTTCTGACAAGTAAGAAGAACTTGTAGAGATTTGGCTCGTGGTCTTTAAGATCGTCTCAGGAGATCATTGTAAGTGTTTACAGTTTTTTTTTATAGAATTTGTTTCATGTTTTATAAACTTTCAACAAAAAGTAGATAATACATCAAGGAAATATCTTTTTGATATGCTTATTAGTGTAATAAAAGAATGAACTTGATATAAATGAATATATGTGATTGAAAATCTTAAATTTTTATTAGGTATGATTTTTTCGTTTGATATATCATTCGTAATTAATACTATTAGTAAATTTCACAATATAAAGATATGAACATCGTCATTGCATTATATCAATTGAAAATTTTTGTTTCTTTTTTAATGATTATAAAGAAAATAGATTCATGTCAGTTGTAATTTCTACCGAAGAGAGTGCAAATAAGATGAATATGGACTAATATTTTATGAAAAACATATAATTAGAAGAAATAAATAATTTAATGAGAATGAAACTAACAGATAAAATAGTTTAAGATATTTTAAAATAAATTATTTAAATTATATTGTTGAATATGCCATTTCATCACTTTAAAGTAGGTTTTAACATTTAAGACATGTTGTTAGCTTAGTCATTTCCAGTTAAACCTATGATCGAGACACTAGAAAGGGGTGAAGAGAATATTCAGATATCTTAAGGGGACAATGAATTATTGTCTCTTTTTCCAATGATCAGATATGAGCTTGAGTGATAACATAAGTATCGATTGGACGGGGGACCTTGATAATAGAAAATTCATATCTGACTATACCTTCTTATTGAATGGTGACACCATCTCATGGAATAGCATGAAGAAGGCTTATGTAGCCTTGTCGATGATAGAAGCTGTGTGGCTTGGCTTATGTAGCCTTGTCGACAATAGAAGCTATATAGCTTGTCTTGTGTAACATTGTTGACAATGAAAGTTGTGTGACTTTTGCAGCGGCTGTACAATAGACTATCCGGTTAAGAAGGTCCTAAAGTATCTAAAAATTACTGAGGGCATTGGAAGTCTTGCTATAGTGTACTATGACAGTCAATCTGCTATAGCTTTTCCAAAGATCCCAAATATTACAGCAAAGACAAGCACATAGAAATTAAGTATAATTTTGTAAGGGATATTATTGATAAGAAAAAGATAGCTCTTGAGTACATCCCTATACGTAATATGCTTGTCAATCCTTTTATTAAGTCATTGAGTAAAGAGCCATTTTAAGAATATGCAAAGTCTTTATAACTTTGTAAACTATAACACGTGGTAAAATGTCATGATCTATTTAGTGTATAAGCCTTTGTTACATTTGAAAAAAAATGTTTTGATAAGCATGTTGGCATATTGAGATTGGTCCACTCACATGGGCAATCATCTCTATTTGTTAAGTATAAATAGAGGTAAGACCGTTGCTTATGGGGCAACTTATGTAACTGTAAATAGAGACATACCCATAAGTTAAAGTCGCTTTGATAATTGTGTCAAGATGAGATCATTTATGTAATGATCAGAGTAAATGAACTCACCATTTACTGAATCTACTTAAGGCTAGATTAGAATTCATATGTTGAATTTAAGATTAGATATTAAATATGTCTAGATCAAAATCTATACGATGTTAAATTTTAAGAAAAATATGTACTCTTTTTAGTAAAGAGAATAATATCATAACATATGATTTATACCACGAGTTATGGCGACAATAAGGATATTAGAAAAATGGATCCCTGCTTCTCTACTATGTGAGACCCATGAGATTATAAGTTAATCTCAATCTTACTCTAAGTGACTATTTAGTTGTCTACTTGAAGTTCTGATCAATGTCTACTACTTTAGCATATTTCCTATTGGTCATAGGTGATTTGGTCTATGGAGCATAACTAGAAAAGAGACTAATTAAAATAAATAGATTTTAGCTAAAAAGGAATATTAAGATTGATTTACATCTGTGGCATATATTCACTAGTACTAGTTATATTTTTTAGTTCAGTACATAAAATGTAATTGTGAATAATTGTGTTGATTGGAGATGTTGAACATACTCTTGATATAATAGTCATGATGAGAGATTAAAGATGTTCATATTGATGTAAATAATATAATTTGGGGTAAAGCCAAGTTTTGGATGTCTCTGATTCGTTCTACAGAGCAGCTATGTAAGGTGTATAATCTTCTTAGCAATAAATGCTCAATGCACTTGCTATCACACGGACCATTTTTATAAAATATGGAATGAATGTTCTTATTTGCTCTTTGTGACAAATTAATTTTGTTTAAGTCTTTGTGACTTGATCATCATATAGTCTCGATGACTTATTTGGTGTGTGTGACTAATTAATATTTTGTTCTGACCTTTGTGACATGATCATCTTGTAGTCTATGTGACTGACTATGTGACCTGATAACCTTTATGGATATTGACTTAGATGAATGAGAGATATTGGACGTTGCAGACGTTGAAGCGTTGCAAAAGATTTACAATGTTAAACGTTAAGGAGATGATCGGTTCATCTCCCTCAACGTTTATTTCAATTAAGGGTCATCAAAGCATCGATTACAAACCGATACTTTCTTCTTATATATTTATGGGTCCAAGAACAATCGAAAGGTGAGCTAAGAGGCGACGGTGGGCAAAGGAGCAAAGAAGAACATCCTTACAGGATTTGATTTGTGATCTTGCGAAGAGCTTTTCGATCTATGACTGCTCTTCTAACTACAAGCAAGAAGAACTTGTAGAGATTTGGCTCATGGTCATCAAGATCGTCTCGAAAGATCATTGTAAGTATTTATAATTTCTTTATAGAATTTGTTTCGTGCTTTACAAACTTTTAACAAAAAGTAGATGATACATGAGAAAATATCTTTTTAATATGCTTATTAGTGTAATAAAAAATGGACCTGATATAAATGAATATATGTGATTGAAAATTTTAACTTTTTATTAGATATGGTTTTGTTGTATGATATATCATAATACATCATTCTTAATTAATAATACCATTAGTAAATTTGACTGTATAAAGATATGAACATTATCATTGCATTATATCAATTTAAAGATTTTATTTTTTTTAATAATTATAAAGAAAATAGATTTATATTGTTGTAATTTCTACTCAGAGTGCAAATAAAATGAATATAGACTAATATTTTATGAAAATATGTAATGAGAAGAAATAAATAATTTAATGAGAATGAAACTAACAGATAAAATAGTTTAAGATATTTTAAAATAAATTATTTAAATTATATTGTTGATTATGTCATTTCATCACTTCATAATAGGTTTTAAAACATTTAAGATATACGTTGATAATTTTATTTTTTTTATTTAATGAAGAAAAGTTAAAACATGACATGTTATCTTTTGGTTTATATTTATTTTCAGAATCAAAATTTTTACAACAAATAATAAATTTGAATTAATAACAACACTTGAAATACTAAAACTTATTTAAAAAAGTAAATACTTTTTCTAATACATGAATAACTTATAGAATACTACTAATAATATATACATATTAGCATAGCTTCACTAGAAAGATTTTTTTTTTCAAAATTGAAACTAATAGAGTTTTATTTACCTTTAATAATGTCTAATTTAACAATTTTATTAATTGAAAAGATTTATTATCAAACTTGAATATAAAAATTTAATTAGTAATTTCACATCTCAAAAAGCCAAAAAAATTAATTTTATATAAATCTATTTTTAATTAATATTTATTTATTAAAAAAAGATTAAAAGTCTATTTTTTGTTTAGGACCTTAAGACGACCCTAATATGATTACTTCTCAAATTTTGAATATAAATAGATAGATCCATACTTTTTTTTACTAAAAGTATTGCATGATCATTATTTTAGTTAACTTTTAAATCCGAATATATAAATGCACTTTATGAAGTTGTTGGAATTTCTTATGCTTTTAAATTAATCAAATGACTAAAAATAATTATGTAGTTTTTGATTAAAATTATTGTATTTATTGTATTATTATTTTTAGTCGAATCTAAATAGATAGATTCACTCTACAAGATTATTAGACGTTACCATTCCTTTAAAATGATCAAACAGTTTAAAAAATGAGTGCAAAATCATTTTGACAAAAATTACTACAAGGCCATTTTCAATTAAATTATGAATAAAAATAATATATATTTTTATTAAAAAATAAATAGATAAATGCCTTTTGGGAATTGTGGGAGTTTATCTTTCTTTTCAAATAGATTAAATAACTCAAATTAACATCTAATAGTTTTAGCTAATATTACTATATTATTGTAATAAATAACTCAAAATTGAGCCTATGAATTGGTTATTCGTGAATAAATTTTGTATTCAATTTAATAATTATTATTTATATTTATTCAATTATAAAAGAATATATACAATAAATAAGCTTGACACTAATGAGCTCAGGATTCAAATTCACTCAGTCTCAGACTGAGCTAACCATCAGTAATTATCCTTTTAATGCCCAAATTCGTTCAATCTTGGAATGAGGCGTCCATCAACAATCACCCTTCTTAGGGTTCAAATTCATTTGGTCTCGGACTGAGGCGTCCATCAACAATTATCTTTTTTAGGACCCAAATTCACTTGATCTTGGATAGAGGCATCCATCAACAATTATCCTTCTCAGGATCCAATACTCCTTGTTTCAAATCAACGATGTCCATTGGCACATTCGGCAAATAGTTAGCTTCCAACACGGATATAATCGTGGATTGAACCAATCTCTCCCGACTCCATTGTAGGATCGATGACGTGCTGGGGGGGAGGGGGATTGGTGAATAACACTCATGTCTAATTCGTTTGTTTCGAAAAACTCAGAATAAGAACGCAGCGGAATAAAGAAAGACACAAAAGCAATCGCTAACACGATTTCTTTTACTTAGTTTAGAGCTTATAATGACTCCTACTCCAAGGCTCATGATCGTTGATCGCTTTCGATGGGCAATCACTAATAGTTTGGAAATTCTTTACAAGTAAGCAATTATAAGTATAAAACTAAACAAAGTATACCGACAATAAGGAAAAGTAAAAGAGTCGTCGATTGTCAAAGCAGCAGTTGAGCGTTGTTGAAGCGTTTCGGAGCAACACACAGGAGCGCAAGTAGTTTGATTTTTGATGTCCCTGAAGTGTTGGTCGAGACCCCTTTTTATAGCCTCTTCAAACCTGATTCAGATCCTCTGATCTCGGAATCAAGTTTTGACTCGACCCAGTTCGGTCGACCGAACCTGCTGAATCCTCCCGGCCTTCCGTCCAAATGCAGCCTCTTCGGATAGCGCATTCGTTCAGTCGACCAATCCCCTTGTTCGGTCGACTGATCAGCTGATGATCTTCGCCTCATCTAATCCAATCAACCCGGCTCGACTAAGTCTCTGTCTATCCTTGGTTCGGTCGACCGATCCCGAGGTTCGGTCGACCGAACCTCTGGTCAACACTTCACCAAGAGCTAGAATTCTGG
>JBBMJZ010413094.1:11296380-11309258 GCA_037833815.1 Zingiber zerumbet
AATTGATACAGATTAATATTGATTTTATTCGAAAATCTTGATTTTCACAGAGGTAGTACCAATCACACAAGGGACGTCCCAACGTTGGAGGACGCGAGATACAGAAGAAGCTACAAAACAAGCAACTGCCCCTTCACGGGCTCATACACAACACTGCAACCTTCCATTTCCCTCATGACTTACTCATTTCATTTCCCTTCCCTTCCCTTCCCTTCCCTTCCTCCTAACGTTAAAAACCGTCCACCCAACGGCTCTCCCCCCTCTCTCTCTCTTCCCTTCGACTTCCATCCATCATAACTCATCTCCTCTGTACCCATCTCTCTCCTTCTTCCTTGCCTTCCCTTCTCACTGCCTGCACGACTTTTGATGCTCCTCTCCAACGGCTACTTCTTACTTTCGCCTGTGCTTTAGCAGTTGGGCATGTGGCGAACGCAAGCCAGACAGCCAGCCATCTGGTAAAATGCTTAGGTTGGGTGTGGAAGGGCGGCAGTGAGATCTAAGTTAGAGCAAAAGAGCTGCTGGGTCAGTCGGTCAACCAAGTCGTGGGCCAATCATTGAACTCGGACTCCCCCTTCTCCTTTCTCTCCTTGTTCTTCTCCTTGGCGCCGTTAAAAATGGTGGTGAGAGAGGTTTAATTAGACTGGAGATTCTACCCAGCCCATTATTAACTCCATTGTCCATTGCCATCATTATTGATACGGTTCCTGAGCTTAGACCTTGCTATTTATTGCGTCTGCATCGTGTTGTGCCGCTGCCTTCTTCATTTAGAGTTACCCTCTTCATGGATCTCCGTCGCCCATGTCTTCTTCTTCTTCTTCTTCTTTTTCTAGTGCTGCATTGTTGCCGGGCTCAGCCTTCCCCTGGTTACTTCCCCAGCTACCGGTACCGGCCGCTCAGGGGCTTCAATCGCGGCTTCAACAATCTCTGGGGCCCCGAGCACCAGATCGTCGCCGGCGACCAGCGCTCCGTCACGATTTGGCTCGACAGCCACTCGGGTTGGTGCTCGCTTCCCGTGCTCGGATCGTGTCCGGCGCGTTGATTTCTCAATCTCATGCTCTGTTTTCGCAGGGAGCGGCTTCAAATCCATCAAGCCATTTCGGAATGGGTATTTTAGCGCGTCGATTAAGCTCCAACCTGGGTACACCGCCGGAGTGAACACTGCCTTTTACGTGCGCATCTTTGCTCCTCTCTTTTGCTGAAAAAGTTTGCCCTGTTTTAGCTTTTAAAAAGAAGCGATTTTGGAGGTTTTCAGCTCTCGAACAACCAAGTGCATCCTGGGTTCCACGACGAGGTGGACATCGAGTTCCTGGGGACGACGCCCGGAAAGCCGTACACGCTGCAGACAAACGTGTACGTGAGAGGCAGCGGCGATCGCCGGATCATCGGCAGGGAGATGAAGTTCCACCTCTGGTTCGATCCCACTGCAGGCTTCCACAACTACGCCATTCTCTGGAATCCTACTGAGATCATGTAAGCCACCTCGAATCCTCCTCCATTTCTCCTTCCTTCCATTCAATCGCACAACGCAGTCCCATCTCCACCCCGCGTTAATTGCTGCAACTGTAACGAACGCGATATTTATGGCCATTAAATGAACAATAATCTGAGCTCGAGAAGTTAATGAGATCAGTGGCCATCTAACTTGAGTCTACGTTGGGATACTGCTTGTATAAGCAGAGTCGAATTTTCTAGATCAGAACATTTGATCATATGTATATAGATACTGTTCTAACATGATTCAAGGGATCAATGGAGCTCATCCGAGGTCATGAGGCTCACTATGTGTACAGACATGGTCAAATCTCCAATCATGTATATGGGGCTCACTCAGGGTCAGTGGTCAAATCTACACACGTGATCGAATTTTCCGAGAAAGATTGTAAATTTGTCGTAGATCTGATACGAAATTGATTAAAGGCTTCTTTTCATTCAATTCATTCATGTGTCTCTATTGATGATCAGTCGTGTTCTGATTCCCTACCAACTCTGTTTTTGTTTGCTTGGACAAATCACGGCGACAGATTCTTCGTCGACGACGTACCCATCCGCCGGTACCCGCGAAAAAACGCCGGGACGTACCCGCTGAGGCCGATGTGGCTGTACGGGTCGATTTGGGACGCGTCCTCGTGGGCGACGGAGGACGGCAAGTACAAGGCCGACTACCGGTACCAGCCGTTCGTGGCGCGGTTCACCCGGTTCACCGTCCACGGCTGCTCCGCCTTCGCGCCGCCTCGCTGCCACCCGGTGCCGCCGTCGGGGTACGGCGCCGGGCTGAGCCGGCAGCAGAGTGCGGCCATGCAATGGGCTCAGAGGAACTTCATGGTCTACAACTACTGCATCGATCCAAAGAGGGATCATTCCCTTACCCCTGAGTGCTGGTCCTGAAGACGAATCATGCAACTCTTATCCTTATGCAAGCTTGTAATTGATTCTAGATATGATGATCGGTGAGGCGATAAATAAAAAAACTGGAGAGAGAAATCAAAAAGCTGAAGAGGAAGCAAGAGATAAGGCGATGATGAACGAGTATAATGTCGGCTTCTTGTCTCTCTTCACTTGTCATTTCTCAGTGTTTGGGAGCGAAAATGGTGCTGGTATTTTGATGGTGCATGACCAATGACAAGACTTGGCTGTTGACCTGGAATTGCAGTTGTGTTTTGGGCAAAATTTTTGCGTTATTATTATTTTTTTTTCCGGATGTTGTGTTTTTGTCGATCGATCAGTAGGGAGGAACATGATTGTCTGAACATGAACAGAGTACAACTTTTTGAAGAAGTATTAAAAGGGCCGGATCGATCTTGCAAGCCCATTAATGGCCTAATAAATGCTTGCCAAATCGCCATCTCGCGCCGGCTTCTGCGATTTTGGAGCTCTCTTGTCACCTGTGACCGGGCTGCGAGTCGGCGCCGGCGGAGAGCAATCGGAAGAAACTTGCTGTTGCTGTCCGATCCATCGTTGTGAGTGTCTCCTTCTTCGTATGTGCCAAAACCCCTTTTGCTTTCAATCTTCTCGCGGTTTTACAAAAAGTTGGTCTCTTTGCTTCATCTGGATCCTGTTTGCCTTTGGTTATATGCAAGATGTCGGTTTTGCATCATGATTTCTTCTCCTTGCACACAATACTTTGCTGTTTCTTCTTGCCCCTGAACTAGGGTTTAAACATGTTCCTTCTCTTTCATAAACCTAGTTGGTGAAGAACAATCAAACACATGATTATCAGAAATGATGCAATTCAGTATAGTACTCCAAGATTATGCAATGACAAGTTGATCAATATAAACAACTAACTGTTTGATTTAAATAATTCTTCATCTTATTGCCCTTTTCACCCAAACAATAGAAATGTGGAGAATAAACATTGCATTTCCACTCTGTTCCTGTTCTTATATACCAGGAGAGATATCAACAATGCTAATAAGACACAGCAGGAGAATTCGTAATGTCGGCAATCATCTTTAGTGCAATGCAAGGCTGGTCTACTGGAACCTGCATAGAGAAGATAAATACATTAAAATCTTGGATTAATTAGTTTCAGAGAGAATTTGAATCTTTTTGGTTAGTTTATCCTTGGACCCATGTTGAAAACATTGAATTTGTGATCAAACCTCTTGATATATCTTGGTTAGCAAATTATCAATAGTAAAGAGGATCAGGGATGATACAATGAGATAAATAAATGTTTTCTTCTCCATGAATTTAGCTGTGTATTTAGTTAGTAGGAATGTCTAAAGAGAGGAACTGGTAGAAACCCGAATCTAAAGTTTAAATTCTAGAGTTGTGTTTATTTTTCAATCTTTGACCAGAATCATACTAAACTAAACAGTGCCCCTATCCAAGGTTTAAGATGTATTCTAATCAATTATGTTGATTGATTAAATAATAACTGATGATATAGATGTTGCATTGTTTCGATAAATTAATATTTCACACCCAAATGTATCCCCTACATGAAGTGGAAGCTAGCTCGATGACATCAAGGCTTAACTTCACTTGAATCCTCTCTTGTGGCATTGAAAATAAGAATTTCATTACCTCATTCTTCCTTTGATCTACCTTCTTCATCCACAAGTGAACAAGAGCTTGACCTTTGGTCATTTCCTCATCAACTGCTTCCTTGTTCAGTTGCCCGTTAATATCGCTAGAACACCAATTTCTCTCAATATAGCCTCAAATTCATTGTTCTTTCTTCTTCCTATGACCAACAATTAGAATTAGACAGTCAAGAGATGAATTGCTGCAATTCCTTTGAACTGCAACCATGCCGATATGAGACAATGTTAGAATAGACATTTTAGGATTGATTGGTCTCTTCTATTAAATCAGCATTTCCAATTGGCAATCCTCAGATAGCCATGAACACTCCAATAGTTTGCCTATAATCACTATCATCTTCTCCTTCTCTAACCTTGGTGTCTCTCCACCGCAATCCTTGCCAATCACTAAAAGATTCTTAATCTTTATAGTCTTAGCAAGTCTATACTAGCCTTTTAATTTTATCAAATCTATCATAATTTATCTAACTAATTACAATCTATCCTACCATTGTCATTTTCCATTTCCATCTGATTTCCATTTAGAGTCTGTCAGATTTCTCTCCTTCAAGGCTAATTTTTCCTTGTCCTATCATCCTATGAGAGAGAGATCATATATCAGCTGAATATAAAGAAGATTCTTTTCTGAAAAAAAGATAAATTTTAGCCAATTTAACTGTAAAATACCAGCAAGAAAGAATACTTACAAAATGTCCTGCTCCAAGAATCCAGTAGAAATGCAAGTTCTTATAAGATTTTAGGAAGCCCCGGGTGACTCTTGCTTCCTCACTTGAACAATATAAAGGCGTTCGATCTATGTTGTTGAAACTCTTTAATCCTTCCCATCTAGAAACAAAAAGCTAGGAAATTCTCATTCACCAAAGAGAAACATTTCCAAGTTGAAAATAATAATAAAGGAAATGATAAATTGAAATTCAAAAGTTTTATGTTTCTCACTTCAGCTTCTGAATCCATGCTTCAGTGCCCTTGGTTGCACAAATTAAATCAACCTATGCACAGAAACAAAACACATTACTTTTTTTTTCCTTGGAAAAATATGCTATATATATACAGTCTAACAAGTGTAGTTTCTATCATCACATCACATTCTATTGTAAATTTATTTAAAGTTATGTCAGCTTGCAGTTTTTCCCTTGTAAAATTTGTTGGGATGCTTCTAATGGTACCCGGAGTTATTCCCGATCACTGACCTCTTTTCCCAACTCGCCAATTCCCTTTCTTGAGCACTTGGCCTTCATCAATCATCCTACGGTTTACCACTTGGACTCGGGATGCTACAGAACCTGGGAAAGCTACTCAGGAAACTAGAATAACTGTGATGCTGCAGTACCCATGAAAGTCATTCGGAGTTTGTTCTCCCCAAGCACTTAGTATTCATCCAGCAATTTCCCATTCGGACACGGGAAACTCAGAAACTCAGCATCAACCGCCAACAACTCTCAACAACCCAACAACTTCCAACAATCTATTTGCCAATAACCAGACAATGTCTGAACGGTCTAATGGTTATCATCCTTGGCCCCCTCGACATGTTAGGTACTATATGAAGATTTCCTTCCATTGGTTATATAAGGATTGATGGAGGTAAGTCAAAAGGATGATGACTTTCTTCTTGTGCGCGGAGGCAACTCTTATCCATGAAACTCTCAAGCATTTTGATTTCTCTCTTTCTTTCTCTATGTTCCCTTCACTCTTTGGCTCCAGTTCTAATTTAAGTGTCGTAGTGGTTGTGCCGATAGAGCCGGCCAACCTTGATGTTCCTTACTTGCCATCGGGCTTTGACCAAATCAGAGATGGCTGCAGCATCGGAGGTTTATGGAGAGGAGGAGTCTAATCCAAACAAACAAAAAGGACACCATTAGTTTCCATTAGGAAACTTTCATTGTATTATCATTTTGCCCTTCTTGGAATATTTGGGAAAATATGATGAAGCCTAATGCAAATTTGTGAGTGCAATATAGCAATATATTAAAGATTAAGGAGCAAATTATAAAGTGAAACTACAATTTGAGGGAGGACAATTGCCTCTTGTTTAGACATGGCAGCACTTTCTAGGAGCCACAACCTAAACTAAGCATCTAAGCCAAAATTTTTTTTTTCCTTACAATTACCTCAACACACTTTGACATGTAACAAGTGACTTTAATAGGCATAAACTCTGATTCCAGGACCGTTCATGTTTTGCCTCCATATGAGATGCCACTAAGCTATTACTTATGTTCTTATCCTAAATACTATTAGATGACATTTGGTTCTTTCCTAGGAATCGGAATGAGAATCATAGTATTGTGGAATGAGAATGGGTATAAGCATGAATATCACTTTTAAAAATAATGTTTGATTAGTTGAATATTTTTTATTGGAATAAACTAAAATTTTCATTTTTAGCCTTAGAGGAAAATAAGAGAAAAAATTAGATGTGAGAGAAAAATATGATGAAAGAGAATGATGAAAGAAAATGTGATGGAAAAGAATGAAGAGAGAGAAAGTGTAATGAGAAAAAATGAGGAAAGAGAGTATGATGGGAGAGAACATGATGAGAGAGGATGAGGAGAGAGAAAATGTGATGAGAGAGATCATGTGATGTGAGAGAATGAAGAGAGAGAAAGTGTGATGAGAGAAAATGAGAAAAGAGAGTATGTAATGGGAAAGATTGAGGAGAGAGAAAGTGTGATGAGAAAAAATAAGGAAAGAGAGTATGATGGGAGAGGATGAGGAGAGAGAAAGTATAATGGGAGAGAATGAAGAGAGAGAAAATGTGATGAGAGAAAATGAGGATAGAGAGTGTATGATGGGAGAGATTGAGGAGAGAGAAAGTATGATGAGAAAGAACGTGTAATGATAAATGAGAGAGAAAATATGATAAGAGAGAATAAGGAGAGAGAAAGTGATATGAAAGAAAAATCGAACAAATATATTAAGGGTATTTTTGTCCAAAACTTAATTCTCTTTCTCATTCCCATCAAAATCCATGAGAGGAGGTGAGTGAGTTTCATCAATACCAAGTTTTTTAGGTTTCATTCCAAAATTTTTATTCCATTCCCATCAACCAAACATAAGGTTTAAGAATAAATTCATTCCCTCATTCCCGAACCCCTAAACCAAACGTCACGTTAATTAATTTCCATGAACAAAGTTCAGTTTGTGGGTCCACTTGCATTATTATTCATCAGTACTATCAGTCAACAACTTAGCCACCATTTCTCCACATCAAGTTCAATCTGACATCTCCTATAGTAGGATAAGATATTATTTAGTGTGTTTTTTTTTTTTTTTTCCAAATTAACTAGGTTTTCCAACCCATTAAGTTTCATGATTCATTGATGAACTTAAGATTGCTAGATTTTTCATTATTGGAGCAAAAGGTGATATTGCTCATCCCAAGTAGTCCAGTATCGTCGGTCCCACTACAAGATAAAAACAGGTAAATCACGGGGGGCATGAGATTTTACATTATTAGTAATACATTAGCAAGTATATATTGTTATGTTGGCAAATATATATTGTGTTCTTCACTTCTTTTGCATTACTTCTTGTTATTCACAAATTAAATTAATTTGTTGTCTCAGATTTAATGTACTATGTAGGGACATCTACCGAACAAAGAAGAAAACCAATCCAGTCTGTCGAAGGTAAAAGTAAATCTCACTCCAACATTTTACTATTCGGTTTATTACAAAACTTTGTAACTTATTGTGTATCAAATGAGTTGTTTTGTTCTTGGCATCTCTGAAGCAGCTTATTTACATGAATAAAGAGCTTATTTACCAGCTTATGGACTGCTTAAATAGATGAACAATCCAATCTACTGCTCCTTTGGACCCTACTCTCTACTAATCATAAGGTTTATGAGTATCTCAAAGGAGCTTTCTCAACATGTGGGAAATCTAGAATGAGTGGTCAAAGTGGCTTTGGATCCTTCCTAGATGGTGAGATATCAATTTCATACCTGTCCGTTATAGACGGTGACATTGACTTCCAGGGAAAGGAGCTCATCAACCTATAAGATTAGATCATCGAAAAGGAACATGATCAGAACATGCAACTTTATCTATAGAACTTAATTTTATTATAATAATCTAATTTTTATTGAACACTATCGTTAATGGTCCACCTCTATGATTCTTGGCTTCATGAAGTCATTGGAAAGATAATTAAAGACAAGGTCAGACTGCTCTCCCCAGCTGCAAAATGCAAATGCAACAACTCACACCCAATCTTTTCCAAGCTAAATGCTATGAACTAGTTGTTTCTTCTTCGATTGAAGAGGAAGTAAACTATATACCTCACATTTCTTGGAATTATCTTGAGCTTGTTCCTGATTGGACCGTTCATGAGGCTCGAAATGTCAACATCTGCAGAAGCCTTAGAGCTCAAGTATGTTGTATACGTCTTCATTACTTGCTTCCTTCCCACTTCTGTAGTTGTTGCCAGTGACAGAGGATCGCTTGCAGAGTCCAACAAGAAATTGTAAAAATCCTGCAAATGTGCAGCATTAGCTTGAGCCATAAAAAAGCATTTAACTGTCCCTTTTTTGTTAATGGACTTGCAATTACATACAACATCATTGCTTTTAGAACTAATGAAGTCTTCAAGTCTTGCCCATGTGTATGTTGAATCATTGTATTGCCCATTTGCTATCTGCTGCTTAATTTCTTCAGCTATTCTGAAATTAATAACGTGATCAACCATGCTTAATATATAGTTTGGTAGAAGTAAATTAATGATTACACATAATTGAGAAAAGCACATCACTTGTTTGATTCCTCTGCAGATTTTTCATCGAGCCTTGATACATCCTTCAGCAGAGGCCCCCAAGAGAACTGCAGTACAGTAATTTGCATGAAGTGTTTGTCTAATTCAGTGGAATTCATAGTTGCTTACCACAAAATCTTCTGGTGAAATCCAGCTATCTCCCAAAGCAACACCTATCAACAAGTAAGAACTTCAACTTGTTTCTTTAGCTGCAAAGACAAGGAATCGAGGGATAGAGGAAACAAAGGTACCTCCAAACTTGAGCATCAATTCTCCTGCTGTAATGGCATTATGGATAGCTAAACCAACAGTGGCAGCAAACTTCCCTCCATAAGACTCTGCCACAATAAAGAGCGGGCTCTTCTGCCATGTTTCGTTGCCATTGTAGAGCTTCTTGAGAAGCGTCGTCAAATCCGTGGCCGCCGCCACGTCGCTCTTCACAAGAAGGCTCTCGTCCTCCACGAAGCTGAACCCTGTACCCACGGGATTGTCCTAAAAGTCCAATTTTTTTTTCCCCCTTATCAAGATGATCAAACTCCAATTATGATTAAAGAAATCAAAAAGTTCGAAGTTTTCTGCAATTTTGAGAGTCAAATGAATCACCACAAAAAGGAGGTCAGCCTTTTGCAGCCATGTCGATTTCCGAGGCTTGAGATTCGCGTCCAGCGGCCCGATTTCTTCGAAGTTCCCCATGGCGACGCCCGAGGAGCCCTGGAGCGGAAAAATGGAGCCTTTCATAAGAGTTAGATCTCGGAGTCGATCCTGCGAAGAAACGGACGAACTTACAGGTCCGCCCTGGAGCCAGAGCACGGTCGGCCATGGTGTCGGGCCGGCGTCAGTCCTCTGAGCACTCCGGTAGAGCCACCAGAACATGT
This sequence comes from Zingiber zerumbet, assembly GCA_037833815.1. Lineage (NCBI taxonomy): Eukaryota > Viridiplantae > Streptophyta > Magnoliopsida > Zingiberales > Zingiberaceae > Zingiber > Zingiber zerumbet. The sequence continues at coordinate 11,306,060 of JBBMJZ010413094.1, forward strand.
GCGCCCCTGCATCAAACAAAACAGCAGCAATTGAGGTGCTCCTCGACAGGGTGGAGAAGGAAGAAGAGTGACGAAGGGAGATTGAATACTTGGCCGGACTTGGACGTATCCCCACTCCTCAGCCCCGTCGGCGGTCCCGGAAGCGGCGAGTACGGTGAAGTGGAGGGCGGAGCAAAGGAGGAGGAATTGAATGGGAAGGAGAGGAGAGGATGCAGCCATGGAAGATGAGGCAAGAGTGAAGATGGTTACAGTGACTCGATCAACGTGACTATTTAAGGAGTGAAGAAGTAAAATCAAGTAATGAAGAGAGAACTGCCGCTGCTAAAGCTACAAAAGCAAGGAAACAAAATAAGATTTTTTTTTCGGGGTGATAATTCATGTGCGGAGGTAATTCTGATTCGCTTCATCCCACTAATCTTGGAGGTAGATGAGTTTTTTTCGATTCGGATTCGTCTACCTGATAAATTCAAAACACAGCACACAAGTCTGATATGTCTGCATTATGCCCCTGGATCATTTAGAAATATGTTGTAATTGTCTTTATACTTGTACATATTCTGTAAATTTTATCTAATTATCCATATTGATCCAACTAAGTGTTGATGCAATCATGTCCAAGAAATATAATTTTAGTATTTGATAACATTTAAGATTAGGCTAATGAAATGAGATCTTACTTGTACGATAAGCATATAGGAAAAATTCTTTGTGAGTTGAGACCGGAAGTAAGGTAAGGAAAGTTCGGGAGAAGAGGAGACTCCAAGCACGAAAGTCCAGTGAATGGGAGGTTCATCTGGCATCATGTAATAGTCTGGGAAGGCTAAGATAAGAGTATCAGTTAATTGATATAAGGATTAATCGACTGATACTTTGAAAATCCATTCGGATCAGACTATCAGTCGATTGATGAGACTCGCTTGTTTTGTTCGACTGATGTTGGACGTCAATCAACTGATGTTGAATTGAAAAGCATAGAAGCGAGTGGGACTTGAGTGCTTCATTCGACTAATACGATCAGTTCACTGATGTCGAATTGAATAGCACAAAAGCGAGTGGGACTCGTGTGCTTCATTCAACTGATGAGAACAGTCGACTGATATTGGACATCAATTGACTGATGTTGAATTGAAGAGCATAGAAGTGAGTAGGACTCACGTGCTCCATTTGACTATTGTGATTAGTCGATTGATGTGTTACGTCAGTCGATTATTGTTTAAATTAGAGACAAAATGAGATAGGTTTTGGAAGGGTCAGTGATCGTTCAATGGCATGAACAATCGTCGAAGACCAAATCGACTAATGATATGTAACAGTTGACTGATGCCCAAAATAAAAACTTTGACTCAACCATTCATATAAAAGTAAAAGAGAACGTTTGAAGGGATAGAGCTCTCATTCCAAGCCAAGGTTTTTCGTGCTATCTGATTGTTGAGAAGTGCTTGAGCTCAACCTCCATCTTTGGTGCTAGATTTGAAGAAGAAGCCTATATCTACTCAAGAAATCATTGTAATCTCTTCTTGATCTATCTCATTCATACATTGTATTGTAAAACTGTTGTAGAAGGTTTCTCCCCCTTCGGTTTTAGTTCAAGAAGGAGAAGTTCATAGTGGAAGAGAGAGTGAGTAGTGCCACCCTTGGATTAGTCACCTCAAGAAGGTAGATACTACGTAAAATATGAGGTGTAGCGATTTATGTGCCTTGCTTCAAGTTTTCACTGTTATTCAAATTCAAAGAAGTGAAACGAGCTATTTATCCTCTCTAACTCTCAAGGTCTTAACAAGTAGTATCAGAGCAATGTCGTTTCGGTGGACTCACATCCAAAGAAGTCAAACTAAGAAAAATAATATGTCTTTGAAGAAGGGTCACAGTTCTACAAGGTTGCTTGCATTATGAAGATACTGTTAATTCATTTGATGAGCTCAAGAATGAAAATGTATCCGTAAAATTATAAGTAAATGATCTTAGAAATGCATTGGATATGATTTTAGGGGCTCGACGGGCTATTTATAACAAAATAGGATTATGGTCCATGTTTCTAAAATTAAAACTATGCAAGCTTGGGTATCCAAGAAATATGTTATTGATGCTCCCGGATCCAAAATTTAGGTACCAAAATATTTAGTCCATCATGTTTGAATAGGCATGCGCTAAGAGGAAGTATCCAACAACATGGTTTATAGATAGTGGATGCTCTATGAACATGATGGGGAGCTCATTAAAATTTTCATCACTTAAGAACAAAAATAAAAGTATCATTTCCTTTAGTAATAGCAGTGAACTTAAGGTTACAGGAATAGAAGACATTTAAATTTCTAAATAATTTGTGATTAAGAATATCTTATTAGTGAAAGATATGACCTTTAATCTTCTAAATGTTAGTCAACTATGTAATTCGGGATATATAGAGTTGAGTTTAACTTATTTCAATGTCTAATCAAGCATAGTGAACTAAACATAATCATGCTCATAGGGCATAGAAGAAAAAATATTTATCAAGTTGAATTATTTAGTGTTATTAATGTGTTTGCTGAGTGTTTTATATCTAAAGAAGAGATGACTTGGCTTGACACCGAAGACTTGCTCATACTAACATGAGAAACATCAAAAGGCTATTAAAGAAAGAGTTGATGCAAGGGGTGCCAAAGTTGAAGTTTCAAGAGGACAAATTGTGTGACCCATGTCAAATGGGCAAACAAACCAAAGCTTCCCATAAAGGTAAAAACATCATAAGTTCTTCAAATTCAAATGTATTAGAGCTTATTCACATGGACTTGTTTGATACCAGGAGATATATCTCTTTAAATGGTAGTAGATATTATTTTGTGATAGGAGATGATTACACTAGATATACTTAAGTATTCTTTTTTAAACATAAGAATTAAACTTTAGATATCTTGATTGCTTTTTGTAAAAGGGTAGAAAATGATAAAAATTAAAAGATAAATAAAATAAGAAGTGATTAAGGAGATGAATTTGAAAATGATAGATTCATAAGTTTTTGCATGAAAAGGGATACAAACATGAAATTTCCACCCCTAGAACGCATTAACAAATTGGAGTTGTTGAAAGAAAGAATAAAGTTTTATAAGAGGGTGCTAGGATCATATTGAATGAATATTCACTTCATAGTTATCTATGGGTCAAAGTAATAAACACGGCATGTTATGTGCAAAATCAAACCTTAATACATAGATTCTTG
>JBBMJZ010413094.1:11329180-11342685 GCA_037833815.1 Zingiber zerumbet
GATTCGCAACCAATTGCGGCCGGATCACGCCCACAATCCGACCATAAATATAAATGATTCATCCCGTGAACCATAAAAAGTGGTCCAGCACATCCTGCCTCCCATTTAATTTTTATAAAAGATAGTCATGGTGGGGCCGGCGTGCAGGACCCATCTCGGATAATGTTCCATTTCTATTATAAAAAAATATTAGTATTGACTCCAATTTTTTAATATGAAATTATTCTACTTACAAACTCATTCAATTTATTCATCCTATTTAGTTTTCTTATCGTTCAGTGGTTTTATTATATTTTTTTATCAATCCAACGTCTAATTTATTGAGTTTATAATTAAAAACCATTTAATTTATATATGGTATCTTTAATAATAATTTATCAAATGATATAATTTATTTAATAATAAATATATAACTCATCGTACTAAAATATAATAGTGTTAATGTTTAATAAACAAACTATTGATAAAGTGAAGCGGCATATGATATATTATTATAACAAGAGTGATTTTTTTTCAAATAAAATAGTGGCATTCAAAAGGTCAAAAACTTAATAATTATTTTATAACTTTTTTATTTCGGTGAAGCAAATAGGGAATTAGATTTTGATATTTCAAGATGATAATCACAGAAGATCCAAAGTTATCTCTCATAGCAAAGAATATTATAACTTATCCGGTGTCAATCATTATTATACCATAAATATTTAGTTTAGGAGTTAATATCTTAAATGAAAGATGATTTATTTTAGCTGGAATTTCTGAAAAGTTAAAAAAATAATTTTTAAAGAATACTACAGAAACAACAAATAGAAATGAATTTAATTATCCAATTAATTAGATTAATTATCCAAAAAAACAAATAGAAATGAATAAACTTCCTAATTCCTAAGATAATAAGGATAAAAAAATAAATGAACTATGATATTTAAAGAGAAATTATTTAATTTTCATCTTATAATTTTCATTTTATTTTTAGTTTAATATCAAATTTTTATTATTTAATTTAGGAAAATAATCATATTCATACCTAACAATGCATCCAGAATCTTCTTTTATAGAATTTTTTTAAAATATTTTTTCCTGAAACTATTCTATATATTTCACAAAAAAGGAAAAAAAGAAAAAAACTGTTTTCCCTCGCGGTTCGAGGCACGTGCGAAGTATTGGCGTTGCTAATTGCTATAACCATCGCAGTCGGAAGGGAGTCATCGCTGCCTCTTCCCTTCTCTCGACGTCGTCGCCACCCATCGGGTCCTCCGTCCACTTTTCTTCCAATTTCGTAGTTGGTGGTCTTGATCCACCGCTGCATTCGACGTCTCGTCTATCGGGACGCCCAGATCTGGCCACTTGGTTCTTTTGTGCGTGTCGAAATAGGTATGCCGATTGCTCTTCCTTGCTTCTTGTCTAATCTTTTGCTTCATGTTGTTTATCGCGTTTTCGCTCTCATTCTTTGATCGCCCCCTTTGTTCGTTTTTCACATTGATTTTGCTTGACACTAACTATAAAAAGATTGATTTTTTGTTCGATCAAATTGGTTTTATTTCTTTCCTTCTTTCTTAGCATCATAATCGAAGGGCCGAAAGGCTTTTTTTTTCGGTGCTTCTGGTAGTGATCGGGCCTTGTTGAACTAGTTAAGAAACTGAATTCATATTAGTCGTGCGCTAAATCTCTTCCCGTTTGGCAAGAAAATATCCTGAAATATCGATGATACCCATATCAGATTTTCTTTCCCCTTTTGATTTGGTTGATAATTAACCAAAGGTGCAAACTCTGGCATTTATTTTCTGACACAAAATAACTCTTTGTTTCCTCTTTTTTTTTTTTTCATAATTACCCTCTGTTATTTAGTGTTTGTAGTGGTACAGAACAAGTTTTTAATCAATATAAATCCCGTCAAAGAATTGGGTAATCTTAAAATACATTTGTAAACCAAAAATATTTAGAATCATTGTGTTGGTGCAGTGGTTGGGACATTCTCTGATGAAATGGTAGATTTTAGTTTTGAATTCTCATAGCAACTATCTTCCTTACCTAATTGCTATCCTAATTCTATATATTTTATTCTTATAAAAATATAAACCAGAATAATAATCCTGTTGTCTAGGTCAATCAATTTGACTGCCTCAACCATTTGACCCGTTGAAAATTGAAATGATAACTTTGTTGGTTCATTCTTTGATCTGCTTACACATTGCTTTTTGGTTTTATTCCTTGGATCCCAATGCTGCTACTAAAAGATTTCATGGTTTAAAATTGTGCTCTTTTTTCTAGATGGAGTAACAAGAAGTTCCCTACTCAAGTTCTCTTTCACCAGTTCAAATTCTATTTTAGTGCCCTTTATTATGCGTCTAAAAACTTCGTTTCCAATGCCTTCCATCCAAATATGTGTTCTTTAGAAAAATAGTTCAAATTCTTATTCCTGTCACTGTGCACAGATTTGGTATTTGTTTACTGCAATCAGACTTTGGTGAGAAGCAAGCAGTTTTTTTTTATTAATTGTTTGAATTCATATGCTTTAGAAAAATGAAGAGAAAGCAACTTTGCATCCCCTTCAATTATTATATCTAGGTTTTTATTACTCGGATGCTGATACTACAGCTGTTTGTAGGTGCAACCGTGCAAGTCCATTATAGAACGCAAAAAATGTTCTTTATATTGGCATTGATTAGTACTGACTGAGTCAATAACTAATATAGATGCTCTGGGAAGCTTCATACATACTTTTGTCACTATTATCTTTTTTATGAAACCTGGTCACCAGAATTTTGTTTGCCGTTGCATTAGCCATCCATCTGCATTGCTTCTCCTTCTTTTTGATGCAAGTTACATGGATGGAACTTGGATGGATAATCGTGACTCATCTGTGGTCCACCATATTCCACCTTAAGCATGTCACTTATCATCTTGTCTGATCACTGTCCCAACTTTATTTAAACTGGTTTTGTGTTCTTCAGGATTTCAAAGTGTGACTGAATGGAAGCTGAATACATCCCCCAACCCTGCAACCCTCTTGCTTGCTCTTTCAACAGAACGATGGAGAAGTCTCAGGCACACAACAGATCAGATGGCACTGCTCCTGCAACGGCCATGACCGGTGGCTTTGACTGCAACATCTGTCTCGATTTGGTGGTGGATCCGGTGGTCACCCTCTGCGGCCATCTCTATTGCTGGCCTTGCATCTACAAGTGGATGCAAGTGGAGAGCAATGCTCACCAGCAGTGCCCTGTGTGCAAGGCCTTCCTCTCTCAGGACACCATCGTGCCACTGTTTGGTCGAGGCAGGGACAGCAGTCCCAAAGTGGCTCAAGGCATTCCGCTCCGTCCTGCCATTAACTTCAACCATGATAACACAGCCAGCAACTTGACACAACAGTCTCAGTTTCATCAGCAGCAGCAGCACCACCACCACCACCACTTCTTGAATGATAGTATTGCCTATGAAGATTCTTCGTTGCTGACTACCGGCGTTGGTGGTTTGGCATTTTGGATACTGCCTTGGGTGCACAATCGTCAGTATATCCTCACATTGAGTGGCAACAATCCTAGGCTTAGAAGGCAAGAATTGCAGGTGGAGAGCTCACTGCATCAAATATGGGTCTTCCTCATCTTCTGTGCAGTGGTGTGTTTTCTGGTGTTCTAAATCTCTGAAACAGCTTGTAAGTAATTCAATTGTGGATGAAAATTAGCACTTAGCTGAAGAGTTACTATGCGGATTCGACCTGTTCCCTTAATATTTACGTTGTAACAACAACGGTTTTGTAATTATTATAATATTTGTAATAATTATAATTTCATAATTACTATAATATTTATAGTAGTTATGATTTTGTAGTTGTTATAAGATCAACGATGCAGATGATATACTTTTTTATTAAAAAGAAAAAATCAAAAAGGATACCTTTTGATGATAACAATAAAAAGCGTCGCTTTTTGATTTTTTTTTGCCAAAGAAAGAAAAATTAAATGAGGTGGGTGAGGGGTAATGATAATTTAGATATATGTCGAGGGCAAATTTGAAAGAAAAATATTGAATGAGGCAGCCTTTTTGTTAAAAGGACCTTTTTGCCTATTAATTAATTAATTAATTTAAAAAACGAAGTCACTCCTTCCCTGTCCGCGAGCGAAGTTGGCGCTCGTTTTCCGACTCCGTTGCTCGCTCGCTCATGCCTTCTTCGTAGTGAAGCGAGAGCATAACAAGGATCCGCCTTTCGCGGACGACGAAGGATTCAATAAACCTTCCCTGCCTCTCCCACCACTTCGGCGCAAGGAGATGAAGACGACGACGGCGACCGAACTGACATGAGCTTCCTTGAGCGATTCTTCCTTGGAGACGACGAGAAGACCGCGACGAATACCGCCTATATGGGGATCGAGGGAGATCCCGCCGTTCTCTTCCCCGTCCCCAATCTCTCCCCCGTCGCCGATTCAATCGTCCATCGATGCTCTAGGTTATTCCGTCCATTTCCCTTTCTACCTTTTGCCGTTCTTTTCTTTCGATACGAATGGGGTTTCTGAAGTGTTCATATTGTTGGAAGTGTTGATTCTTATGAAAAATGTTGTAGAAGGCAATCCCCGGATTTGTAAATTGTGCTTCCCACGCATATCTACTTTTTCTTATTTCGGAGATCAGACTGTAAACCCTAGGCCAATGTACTTTATCTCTTATGTCTCTTTCTGTGGATAGGACATTATCATCAAAACTGTAACCTTTATACTATCTGTACATTTTATATTTTATATTTTAATGAAGCTCGTAGGCCCTGTACTTCCAATTTCTTCCTGACAATATGCATGTAACTTCTCAACTGGATGGCAAAATTAAATCTTGCGACTCTCCTAATTGTTGTATTTTTTATTCCTTGATCATGATGGTGTTCTTGTATTTCAGTTGAGATGCTTTGTTTGAAGTTCTGGTTAGAAGGAAAAATTAAATCTTGTGACTCTCCTAGTTGCTACATTTGCTATTCCTTGATCATGGTGTTATATTTTGGTTGAGCTGCTTTGTTGAAGTTCTGATTAGATCACTGATGTAATATGATTTGGACGAAAAAGCATAATTGACAAATGTCTTTCAGGATTCTTATGTTGTCAATCGATCAGTTGCACCAATCTTTTGAGGCTGAAGTACCCGAGCATTGGAGGCAACCAAAGGATTATGCTAGGAACCTTGTGGAATATTGTTCTTATAAAGCTCTTCGTATCGAAGCTAAGCGCTTGGATCATCTGGATGATAAGGAGTTTTCACTTTTAACATTTGATATGATGCTTGCCTGGGAAGCACCTGATACAGATACTGAATCTTTACTAAAAGTGAGACACTGAATGACTTTTTTTGATATGGTACTTGCAATATTTATCTCACGTGGGTTTATGCTACTGTATATAGTAATGAAAATTTTTTCATGTGCATTTACTTTTAGCTTGATTCAGCACGTACATTACTATTACTATTAATTGGACTTTTATTTGCTCACTCTTTTGCCTACTATCAACACAATAATCAACCCTCTTTTTTCTCTCTATCTTTTACTGTCAGGTTACTTTCACCCATTTACCTTTTATATGGAATTGTCCACAAGTTTACCTTTATTTGTGCCCTGTTAGTTGTGACATAAAATCATGATGATTGAGATCTATAATTCTTTTGCAATACTGAAAATTTTGATTTCATACTATCAGGAAAAAGTTTGCTCAAGTAATCCAGAATCTGAGGATGATGATGATGATGAGGGGTCACTGTTTTATGAAAGTGCAACGAGAACGGCCAGTCAGGTTTGTCATTGTTGTTTGTTACTTGTACCATCTATTTCTTCACTTAATTTGTATCATTTAGTAAGTCTATCAGACTACTTTTGACAAAATATCTGTTTCATGTATTCTAAATTATTTTTGTTTCATATTCTAAATTATACTTGTTTCATGGACATGAAATCAATCTTTCCTTGTGTTAGATTGATGGAAAGAAGACTGTTGGACTGGAGGCTTTTGCCCGGATAGCTCCTGCTTGTGCTGCTGTAGCTGATCCAATCACTGTTCACAATCTCTTTGATGCACTTACTAGCTGTTCAGGCGGTCGACTCCATTATCTTATATATGACAAGTACCTCAAAAGCTTATACAAGTATGCAATCCTTTTTTGTTGTTGTTGTTGTTGACTTATGCTAATGGTAGTCTTGGTCTTGGTTCAGCAAATTTTTTAAACAATTTCAAGGCAGGAGATACCATATCATATATTATAGCTTATGATTGCAAAAGTAGAGAGGACCTTATTAGTACAAAGATAGAATGCTCTTCTATTTCTTGAAAGGAGAACTACCCGATAGTTGGAGTAGCTAGATAACTATAGTAGCTAACAATTTTACCCAAAAGTAATTCTGATTTGACTAAAGACATTAACAGAAAGTAGAGTCTACTTGAGGTTGCTTGATTTGGACTGGCAATGCTTTGCTGGCGCTTCAATCTCCATCCATATGTTTTTCCATGTTGTCCATTATCCTTCTTACTCTTTGAATTAGGATTTCCGCTGCTCCTTTCCTTCGACCTTTAAGTCTTCTATTCAAAGTTGAGCAAATGATTCAACCATCCATGAGTTCTCAAAATTTTCCATGATTGATCTCTGAAGATTATGTTGTTCCTTTGCCACAAACTAGTCGAAATCCATGCTTGAATCATGGTGTGAATATATTTTGATTTTTCTTTTGGTTCCGTCCTCTTCAAAGTATTGGGTAATCAGATCATTCATTTTGAGGTTAGCCTCTTCTGCAATATAGAACCACCCCATTTTATAAAAAATATATATTGCAAAAAGTGGTTAGTTGTTTCTTCATATGTTTTACAAAGAAATACATAAATTGTCAGCCAAGTACAGCCCTTCTTTTGAAGGTTTACTTTTGTATGAATTTTATCCTTTCCAACATGCCATCTGAAGATTTTAACTTTCTTTAGGATGAAATATTTCCCTATGGCAGTTGAAAAATTTTGTTTTACACAGTCGTGCATCAGAAATTTTTAAGTGGAACTGACACTGAATCCATTTTCTGAATTCCACCTCCAATGAACTAAGTCTTGCAGCCCATTCTGCAATTGTAGTATTCTCATAAAATCTTTGGTCATGCTAAGTCCAAAGCAGTTGAATCTGGGTTAAATAGAAACCACCAACAAGCGCAGAGCAAAGTTAGGTTGAGTATTCTGAGATCTGTGGCTTGCAATCCTCCCAAATCAGTTGGTTTGATACATTCTATTCATGCTATCAAATAGGTGCTGCTTTAGAGTTATTGCTCTAATGATAAACTTCTTCAAAGTTGTTCAAACTGTTTCAGTGCTGGTCAAAACTGCTCCCTCCAATATGGTAAAAGTTGCTTCAACACTGTTTAAGACTTTTGATCAAAACTACTACCAAGTATCATAATTTTAAACTATTTCAACGTGAAGTAGTCTTGTTCAAAACTGCTCCAAGTAATTTTAGTCAAGACTGCTCCAATTGATCAAAATTGTTGCAACTTTGATTAAAACTGTGTTAATTTGATCCGACCAATTTTAATTAAAACTGCTCCAACTTGATTAAAACTATTTAATAATGTTATAGTAATTTTGGTTAAAATTGATATAATAATATTTGACTAATTGACTAAAAAGGGTAATTTAAGAAAAAAAAAGAGACTTTTTGATAATTTTTATATATAGGATGTTCATTTTCATGAGAAGAATTTCTGATTTTTGACCCACCTGCCTTATTGAGCCTATTTCTTTTAGAAGAGTCATCAAGACCTCTAGAATTGTGTATTATATCGTAGTATTCTTTGATCATTTTGCTCGTTGCAACTTGTCTCAACACCGTGTCTTTTGTCATCATGGCCCTTTTTTATGGTTGTCTCACACTCTTATCACATTTGGTCTACTTTGGATTCTTAGAATTTCCAGATTGGGTCAACTTGATCTTCTAATGAAAGAGTGTCCTGCCTAGTGTGGCAGTGGAGTTGGACAGTCCATTGAATCAGTTTCTTTGTTGTCCTCTAACGCCAGATCCTCCTTCCCGATTGTCTCAACATCCTTTGAGCTAGAATTGGCCTCTGCCAATCCTTTTTGGCCTTATGCAATGTTGTTGGCATTTATCCTTTCACCAAAATGGCATATAGAACTCGGACTCCTTGTCAACCTCAAGTTTTGAGGCCAGATTGAAAAATATCCATTGTTGTTAGACTCCAATGTAATTCTTGTCCGCTTCTCGGATTTTCACCATGCTTCATCGACCCGGAGAAGATGCCGAGATTGACTTGTCTTGGAATTTGACTTTTTTAAACAATGGTCTTGTTTGTTGTTGCTCTAGCTTCATAGGTGTTGAGTATTTATTTGATGCTAGAGTCTCCACTCGGATGTCAAAAGTTATCCCTTTTGTTTGTAACTCAATTGAGTCAGGCATCTCTGTCTATTTGCTATGTTTCACTAGTTAATTACGCTGTCACATGGACAGATTAACTGTTTAAGCAATTCATAAATATGCAAAAGATAGGTACCCCTACTAAGTAGATTCGATTCAAAGTGAAATCTTCACAAGACTTTCCCTTCATATCCCAATGTCACATTCGAACACCGAAAGAACTCATACTGGGCAAGTTGATAGTCATTTATGGCACTAGGTCCTCACCAAACGACTTATTGCACTTCACCATAATATTGGAGTAGTCAATGGGCATGAGGCTCTACCTATTACACCTTCAACACTAATGAATTAACTCAAGTAAAATATATTCATATGTTTTATATTTTTAGATTATTGGTATGAGGGATGAAACAATTATAGATGGCGGTGTGAGGAGAATAACAGGAAGATTTGAGTGATTTTTTAAACTCAATTATGAAACATTCATGCAGGTGACTCGGTATTGGTAGTGTATGATTCTGAACCTATCTAAAGTAAGGTATATTTTTTCAAAAGGGTATTTATGAGCAATCTGTAGCTACGGAGAGAGTGAAATATCACGAGTTCACAACCTTAATTTTTTTATGAGGTATTAGAGGTAGAAAAATAGACTAGCCTTGCCATGATATTTCATTTTAATATATGTATATAACAACTTTTCATATAAACTTTTTGATTTTTTTTTCTATTATCTGAAAATGCTAGAAATACACCTTTTATAGTTTTAATTTTCATCATGAAGTACAATTTTAGTTACAATTTGAAGAAAGTTTATTTTTCCCTACACAATAAGGTTTCTCTTTTGCATTACTTTGAGAACTATAATGTTAAGAAAATTTGGTCTTTGACTCCTTTTAGTCAAGTAGTACTACAGCATTGGTTTAGAACATATGCAAATCTTGACAAGGATATGGCGGCACAGTTTTAGGCTTGATTATGTTCATTTGTTCATCTGTATGTTGCAGATTGCTTCAATCAATGAAGAATGTATCAGGAAAACCTAACAATTACAAGTTTAACCTAACTGATGGGGAAATTATATTAGACTCTGACACTAAATCTGTTATGCAACATAATGGGACATCAACAAAACCTGGTTAAGCACCTTTCTCCTGGTATTACTTTTTTGTAAAGGTATATTGTTGATCAACATAAAAGCTTTAGAAGGATGTTTTTAATGGCAGGAAGGCTGACACTCACTAGCCATGCTCTATATTTTGAAGCATCAGGGATTGCTTCATATGACAAAGCGGTCAAATATGACTTGTCCAAGGACTTGAGGCAGGTCGTTAAGCGTGAGTTAACTGGGCCATGGGGCGCTCGTCTTTTTGATAAGGCCGTCATGTACAAGTCAGATACTGTGTAAGCAAACAACCCTCAAAACTAGTTTTGGCTTCCTCTTGTTTTACTATCAAAAAACATAGTTGCCTTCATAACTGCTAGAGGTTTATCTAATTCCTTTTTTTGCAGTGCAGAGCCCATTTTCTTAGAATTTTCCCAATTCAGTGGTCATTCACACAGGGATTACTGGTTTTCAATCATTCAGGAAGTTCTTAATGTACATAAATTTATAAGGAAGTACAAATTGAAAAGGTTTCAAAAGGAAGAAGCTCTTTCTAAGGCAATTTTAGGCATTTTCAGATATCGTGCTGTGAAAAATCCTTTTCATAGCACACCCTCACATTTTAAGAGTATACTTGCTTTTAACTTAGCTGAAAAACTTCCAAAAGGAGACAAAATCTTGGAAGCTTTATATAGCCACTTGGAGCTGATGCAGATGGAATTTCAGAATCATGCTGGCCTTCTGGCTATATCAGAGGAGATGCCCTTAGTTGGTCCACTACCAGATTCACTATATGCACTTACAAGAATGGGCTTTTTGCTACTGAGGAAGGAAGATAATCCAGCGAATGATATTTTGGTTGGTAATGTTCATGTTGGTAAGACATGTCCACTACAAACTGCTGTCAGAGAATCATTTTGCTATTCCAACAGCGTTGAGGCAGCACGCGCAACATTTTATCAAGTCAAAGTAGAGGACATAAATACAAACTTAGCTGTGATAAAGGTATGCTTATGCACTTCAAATATGCATATTCAGCTTCTTATAAGTATGTTAAATTAAGGTCAGTTGAACTAGAGTAGTGAGTGTGCTGTTTTTACAAGGAGATTGCAGAAAAAGTATCATAGTGTTGAGAAAATAAGCTGGTAGAACTCTTTTCAACGGTCGTTCATCAAAAGAAAATCCAAGACCTTATGTAGATTAAGAGAAAATAACCAAGAAATCACAATGCAAGATTTATCTACTTCATCACAATATGTGGTTACACCTAGTGGAGGAGAATTCTAAAAGTATACACTATACAAAACAATACAGAGTAGTACAAGAAAGGACACAACTTTTCCAACAAAAATAGTTGAAAAGAAACAAACATCAAAATAATCCAACTCAATAAATTTGAAAACCTAGAGGATGTAAGAAAACATAATGCCGCTATTCCTTGTAAAACCCCAAGAAGATGCGTAGTTTTCCTCTCTTCCTCATTTTTAAATAAGACTACCAAATAAGCTTTTAAGATGTTCCAGATGGTGATAAGTTAATTGATGGATTATTTTGAATTACCATCCTGACACTTGGGTTGACATATCAGAGAAAGAAATCATGCTTGTTAACTTTACTATCACCACTGGATTGTCAAGTTGAGGTGTCATTGATTTACTGTAAAATTCAACACCTAATGTATCTTGTTATTGTCATAGTTATTGAAAATGTCTTCTTATGAGAACTTCAACTTGCTAGCAAGACGTCTTTATGTTTATTCCAAACAACATTTTGGATTTCTTTTGGTGCTTTATATATGGATCGATACCATTTAGTAACTAAAAGGACTGAGGCTAGTGCTAAGTATCCTTCTTTTTAATGGTCCAATTAGACAGTTCTTTTTTTTGGTGAAAAAATTGTTGGCTCTTCATGTTCCTTGATGCAGAATTTGATTTTAACATTATTTTGGTTGGGTAACAGTTTCTTGGGTGGTCTTCAGTAAGATAAAATTGAATCTTTTAATTCTGCTGAACATAGAATTTATATGGCTTCTTATGGGGTATGCAGATAAGTTAAAAGATAATTTGATCTTTGTGTTGCAGGATTTACTTTTTCCTTTATCTGAGATGGGCAAACTTCTCCAGTTTTTAGCTTCATGGGAGGATCCCTTTAAATCAAGAGTGTTTCTATTTTCTATCTTATTTCTTCTTTACAGGTAGTTTACATTTCTGCTGAATATGAAATGTTTGATGATTTTTGGTAATACACATAGTAATATTGTTTGCTATCTGTTGTTATTAGACAGTACATGCTCATATCTCCAGGCTCAATTGCTTTACTTGATACTAGAATTTGTGGTATCTGTAAATTGCAAGAGAGTTTGAAATTTTTTTCTCGACTATGTGATGAATTGAGAGCAAAAAATTTGATGCACAAGATGGTTCTTCTGCATTTCATATATCTCAAATATCTGAATTGTGGCTCAACCTTAACTTTTCAGTGAATCTCAGATTTAAATATGACTTAATAGTGATAATTGCAAACCTACACTTAATTATCTTCCATCTTTATTATGTTAATTAGTGAGTCTGGCTTTATGATCCCAGGGGTTGGATCTGGTACACCATGCCATGCATTTTCTTTTCTCTTGCTCTTTGCATGTTCTGGCATAAACATCATAATATCGGAAAACCTGCCGAAGTGTTCAGAGTTTCACCTCCACCAAATAGGAGTGCAGTTGAGTTATTATCAATGTTACAAGATGGAGTGTCTCAGCTTCAAACAAACGTCCAAACAGGAACTATCGCTCTTCTCAAGCTAAGAGCTCTCCTTTTAGCATTTCCTCAGGTGTGCTTCTTAGTGTCTTAAATTTACACAAGTCGAGTTCTTCGATTGTATTCTAATTTAGGATTTGGATTTCAAGACGACCCCCCATGTTGCTGCTTCCTTGGTCATTGTGGCAGTAGCTTTCTCCATGGCGCCTTTCAGATACCTTCTAGTTCTAGTGCTTCTTGAGGTTTACACAAGAAGGATGCCGCTGAGGAAACCGAGCAGCGAGAAGTTGGAAAGGAGGGTCAAGGAATGGTGGAGTCGCATTCCTGCTGCTCCAATTCAGATTGCCAATCCTGAATACAACAACTCAAGATGATATCAAAAGTCATCACAGAATTTCTCCCATGTAAATGGTTCCGCACAGAGTTTCCTTTTGTTTGGAGTCTTTATCGTTGTTTCAATTCTTTTTTTCTTTCTTTTTTGACATTTTTGTTAAAGGATCCATGAGAATTAGTCATTTTCCTTCTCCAAATCACTGTAAACTCCTTGTTTGTTTATGAAGCTCATGCAAGTAGAGAAACTAATATAAGTAACATTCACACATCATTTTTTTTCTCTCTTTCTTAAGTTCTAAGTTCAGTTGTATTAAACCTGCTTAACAATGTTAATGGTACCGATTACAATTTTATAATTGCTATCATTTCCTTTGTAACAATTATAAAATTATAACGGCTACTATACAAATTTGACTTGTTCATTTAGCATTCACAATATAGCAGCTATCATTTTATAGGTATTATAATATAGACTTATTTTATTTAATAATATTCATATTGTAGTAACTATGGAACGATAATAGTTACGAAATTATAGATGCTACTACAACATTATAGTAGTTACTGATTCCGTCTGAAAGCGAAAAAGATGATGAGTTGGTGGGGTGACTTCACCGTCGATTGTAGGGAGACTAAGACCTGGATGACGCGGATAGACCTGTGCATGCCACAGAGAGAGCAAAGAGAACGTTAGAACGAGAAGCAGGGAGGGGGTCCTTAGTGCAGACACTCCTATGCTCAAGTTAGAATAGTAGTCGAGTGAAAAATGGAGAAGATGAACAGTAGAATAGTAATGTTGATGCATATGTGCGCGTGTAGTGTAAAAGTTATCTGGCCAACAAAGAAGACCCCCATTTTTATACCGTCTCTAATAACCTCCGTAATAATGAAACGACAGACAATGTCTAGTGTTAGAGTATGTATAGTAGCTCTCCTCT
>JBBMJZ010413094.1:11374693-11384795 GCA_037833815.1 Zingiber zerumbet
TACAAATGTGTAAACAAGTAAAATTACCAGTCAGCTTATGAATGGGCTTTAGTTTATAATGCAGCTTATAAGTTTGGTTCATGAGTTTAGGATCAGTCGATTCATTCTATTCATGAACTTTAAATATGCCAAGCTTACATGTCCTCGAGTTTCATTCACTAGTACTTTGTTTGCTTCATCAAATGGAATTGACATGGAAAAAAATGGTTATTCTTTGTAAATATGATGGAATAGGAACAGAAATTGAGTATTTAGTTCATAAAATAATAATTCCAACACATGAGAATTAAGGTTTAAAGTCTCATTTTTTAATGGCTGGAATGAGATGGTGCCTATGGCATATTAAGGGTGTTACTGACACTGATCAAGAGGAGGACAAAGAGGGAAATGAAACATGAGAAGAAAAAAAAGAGAAGAAAAGGGATGTTGTACCAGTTTTTCAAGCCCTTACTATGGCTCTTATGTGGGGAAGAAGATATCTCGAGCTGACAGAGTCAGATCCTAGAGCATATACAGCATCTGAACACACAAATTATCATTTTGATGTAAATGTTGATTCCTTTGAAGAAGCCTTGGATAGGTAAGTTTATACTCCGGCATTGGTTTGAATGAAGTCTATTATGATCAAATGCATTACTGAAATAGATTTTTAAATTGAACTATTTCCATCTTATCTGTCTTTTCTAAAGAACAATAGGATATAATGGTGCATGAAATTTGTGCTAATGCTATACTAACTTCTCCAAATGACCTTGACTTTCAATTTATAAGATATTTAGTTCCAGTAATGTTACATGACATATATGGCCACTCTACCAATCGATTGGTATTGCATAGATGCATTAGTCTTAATGAAACAACTACAGAATTTAAGTGCAGCTAATTCCTGAAATTAGGAGGCAATGAATTAGCTCAAGAATAATAATTGAGAATAAACAGAGCATGTGACCACAAATATAATCAAGTCTATCAAAATTGCATCAAAATATCAACAATGCATCACGCCCTACTGATTATTAGGAATATAACAATAGAATTACCAACAATCAGAACATTATTAGAATTTATTGGCTATCTATTTATAGAGCTCAAGCTATTAGGCAAGAAACCAATTATATATTTATTTTCTTAATACTCTTCTTTTACATGTGAGTGAATACACTCATTTGTCTCAAATCCAACACATGAATTGTTGAGATAATTATTTTGACATAGGTAAGATTCGGAACTTTCGATATCCATCTCTGCTCTGCTATGATACTATGTTAGAGATGATAGACTAACCACTTACCTAAAAGGTCAAGTTGTTAGTAAAGGAATCCATTTATGTATCTACATTCTCAATAAATATAACAAATGAAACCACACAACTAGCAACTAATGCCAATGCAAGTTTCAAGTCGAATATGTGCATTATGGCCCTGGTTGTGCGGGTCAAAGGATGAAGATAGCAGCCGACGTGGAGGTCAAAGTCAAGTTGGTCAACGCTAGGATGTCAAAGGGCTCACCTATAGTGGCCGAGCGGAGGTCGACTATAATGGCCGATCGGTGCAGGCAGTGTCCGATAGGCAAGGGGCTTGTCCGATCCGAACCTCATCCAGCTCGGAACAATAGGGCAAGATCACCAGACGCTCACTGCTAATCGGCAGAATGCTAACGTCACCAAAGCGCTTGTCCGAGCGAAAGGAGATAAGCTTCTATACCCAGTCACCACATGGAAGAATAGCTGAGGCCGACCGAGCAGAGGAGTCCCAACCAAGCGGCTACCTCGCTCGGCCGAACAGCGGGATCACTATCGTATCTCTCAATATCCTTTTGGGAGATAGTACGATAAAAACTTTTACTATATTGTCAGAGATATACATGCCCTGTTAAGGTATGGTGTCAGAGGCACTTTCCCGACATGTCCTTTCATAGGAAAAATTGGAGCATGTGCCCACGACCAGTTGAAGAATGTGCCCACGTCTCGAGAGAAGTGCGCACATCACACACCAACGCACTATATAAAGGGAGTCCATACTCCGACGGAGATACGCATTATTCACTATTCACGCCTATATCTATTGTTGCTCTACCTTTTTCCTCTTTCCAGTGACTGACTTGAGCTTTAGAGGGCTAACGTTGGGGACACCTTCCCTGGCTTGGCACTGATGTTTATTGTGTTGCAGAGCGGAGCGGAGTCTACATCCAGCCAACGCGACAGCCATATCTCCATCTTGTCATCTCCACGATTTTCAGAGAGGATCAATTGTCATACCTATATATGGTGAAACTAGAATGTTTTTTTTTGGAAAAGTATATTTAATATTAGAGAAGAGGAAAATTTTGGCAGAGGCAAGGGTTTGTTGATTAGTTAGTTATCCTCTCTGGTACCCTCCTCTTCTTCCCCCTCAGTTCCTCCTAATTGGTGTGTGCCACCAACTGCCAACAAGTCTTCACAACACCATCTTGTTCCTACATTACACTGAAAACCTGGAAAGGGATGAAACTTTAAACGTGTATGATCATCTGGGGACTTTGCCTAACTTGATTCTTTTGGATTATCCAAAGCGCTGAGAAGCAGCACAAAATCAAAGGTCTATTATAGGAGAGTAAAGTCCTAGAGGAGGCAAGGGACTCCCATGCAGATCATTTGATGGTGGTTCTAATTATAGTGCTTCTGCAAACTGTATGAGAATCAACTGTTGTCAGATGTAGAGATGACTATGATGCAAATAGAGTGGGTGAAGTTTTTTTTTTCAGGGATCTTGCCTGTGAGATCTGATCTGATCAGATCAGATCAGATGGATCTGATTAGGAACTTAGATTGGAGAAAGAACTATGTAGAGCCCAATTGGTGAAGAGATGGATTGAGGGGGAAATTCCAATCTTTCTGGTTGGTGGAGAACAGTCGTGATGTTAGATCTTCTGATGTTTCAAGAACTATTTTGCTTGAAGGAGATGTATTTTGCGTAGAAGGGGCATCTGATGGCAGAGAAACACATGCTGGGCGAAGAAAGGGAAAAAGAGGTGCTGGAAGACGTCTAGTGATCTGATACCATGTTAACAGGGAATTGGAAATCAACTCCTAATAGTCCTCTTATACCTACATGTATATATAATACCAAATGCTGCCACTCCTGTACCTCAAATCTTCACCATTAGTTTGTCAACAAAAATAACTGGTGGTTCCTACTTTCGTACTGAACTTTTGGTACAACTATGGCCAAAATTCAAGCTCATGAATCTGTTGGCATAATTTCATGATGACAGCTAGAACCTAATGGGATTCACCGATTTGATGTAGTTGGGCATTTGTTTATTGACAGCATATAATCTTTCACCAATTTGACAGACATAAAGGGGGGAGAATCTTCGTACCTATAGTGAGTGGTTAGCAGAGGGAGTTGCTGAAGGAAACTCATGACCCACAATGAGCTGGACATCCGGGTGTTAAGCGGATGCTTGCTCTTTTGACCCGTTCTTACATTTGGCCAAAGATGAAAAATGATGTGGAAACTTATGTCAAAACTTGTCTTGTGTATCAACAAAATAAGACAAAGCGAAAGAAGGAAGCGAGACTACTTCAATCGCTGCCTATTCCAGAGAAACCTTGGGTTTCAGTTTCTATAGACTTCATCAATGGCTTCCCAAAAGTTGATGGCATGTCTTCCATCACGGTGGTGGTCGACAAATTTTCAAAGTATGCAGTATTCATTACGACATCTTCAGCTTGCCCCTCGGATGTTGTTGCGGAGTTATTCTATCGTCATGTGGTAAAATTCTTCGGTTTGCCTAATGACATTGTGAGTGATAGGGACACTCGGTTTACGGGGAGATTCTGGACGTCCTGTTAAATATGATGGAGACTGATTTCAAATTCTCTACTGCAAATCATCCACAAACTAATGGGCAGACCGAAAGGATCAACCATGCACTCGAAGAATACTTGCGACATTATGTTATAGCAAGTCAAAAGAATTAGTTGGAGTTGCTAGACAGTACACAATTCTACTATAATTTGCACAAGTCCTTAGCCATGGAAAAGAGCCCCTTTGAAGTATTGGGTGAGCAACCAACAACTCCTGCGGAGATAGCCAAGCAAAAGTCTAGAGGAAAATGCCCTGTAGCCTATAGATATGCAAGGGAAAAGTAGGAACTGCTCGAGGAAGCCCAAGATAGCCTGAGGAAAGCGGCTAGAAGAATGAAAATCTATGCCAATAAGAAGCAAAGACCCTTAGAATTCTCTGTTGGGATGAAGTGTTGCTGAAACTCACTCCTCAAATCTGGAAAAGAATTAGCAACAAGAATGCTCATCGAGGGCTAATTGCCAAGTATGTCAAACCCTTCGAAATTGTGGAGAAAGTTGAGAATGTGGCTTACAGACTAAACTTGCTTAAAAGGCTAAAGGTACATCATACATTTCATGTAAGTTTCTTGAAGAAGTTTCATGCATATGAAATGGATCCATCAAGAAGCAGTGCTAAGAGAACTCCACCGGTTATAAGGACGCAATTTAGTGATGATATCGAGGAAATCCTGAACCATAGAGCATTCAGAATGAGCAAAAAGAATTGAAGGACGAAATTCTTGGTTCTCTGGAAGGGAATACCCAAATCAGAGGTTACTTGGGAAAGGGATGTTACCCTTTGACAATTTGAGAAGCAAATTTAGGCATACTTACAGAAACATTTACTTATGTAGATAATTTTAAAATTACCAAATCAGGTATTCAATTCCACTTTTGTCCCTCCGCATTTACTTATGCTTACTAAAATGTAGCAATCGATTCAGATATTGTTCATCAGCACAGTAATCTCCTAAATCGATTGCTATATGGTAGCAATTGATTTTTAAAAAAATGATTTATGTTTAAAAAATTATTACTCTCAATATAGCGTATGGAAATGATATTTGAGAATATGAATATAATCAGAAAAATTAGACAAAAATATAAAACCTGATTCTATATCATTCTAAGTTCTCTATATTCATCTACTTATTTTTAATTATATTTATACCCTTAAATATCATTTTTACAAGTCATTTGAGAGTAATAATTTTTTAAACATGAATGTATTCGAAAATTTTAATTACTATTCAAAAAACTGTTACTCTCAATATGAAGTATATAAATGATGTTTGGAGTTAAAACCAACTGATGTACCTATAGAGTTCAGAATGATATAAAATCATGTTCAATTTATTCGTCTAGTTCTTATGATTATATCCATATCCTCAAACATCATTTCCATATGAGAACAATAATTTTTTAAACATCAATTAAAATTTTTAATCGATTGTTTTATTATAGGAATCAATTCAGAATATTATTGTACTGATGAACAGTGTCTAAATCGCTTATTATACTGTAACAATCGATTCAGAGGATAAAAATAAAATTAAATATGTGATTTAATAATTTTAAAATTTACGTACATAATTTGGATATTCGACGACTTTAGTTACATGGTTCATTAGTTTGTCGATATTTTTTTTTTATTTTTAGTTGTTTGACTAGTGGAAGAAAATGAGATGATTGATTCTTATTACTATGCTGGATTTATCCAAGTCCTGTGGATAATAAACAATGAATGATTTGCAAAACTAAAACATTCATCGAAATAGCATTTTGTTCAGCCTGGTTGCTCTGTCGGGTTCTCTAGTACCAATAAACTGACTCGATTTACTCAGTACACTTATCTCGAACCATTTAGCTTGCATGGTTCGTCAAGTTTTATTGGGCTCATTCAACTTGCTCTATTCATTAGTTTTAGTTTCCCAAAAATTAAAAATCTAAACATTGACAATAATAAATAAATGATTCTTACTCATAAATAAAAAATAAATATACAAAGGATTTGTAAATTGATAAATTATAATTAAATAATGATATCATAACTATGCACTATTTTATAGTCAATCAAGATCTAGAAGTTTGTGCCCAAGGACTAGAGTGTAGTTTGTATTGCAAAATCTAAGACAGTTTGATTGCCAGACACTAAATGTGATGATCAATAAAAAATTTTAAGATCAAATTGATCATCTCCAAAATTAATCAATTCGAAAAACTTATACAAATTTGAAAGGAAAAAAATACCAAAATTATGAACAAAAATATAAATAATCAAAATTTCCCCTTCCCTCCCCTGCAAACAGACCGCAATTCTTTGCTTCAGAAAAACAATAGTCATCACAGGCAATGAAATCAACGGCCAAAAAGCAGCAATGCAACATACATGAACTTTTTAATAGCACAAACAACTTCCAGTCTTCCATCAACACTTACCAATCTGCACAAAATATTAACTTACTCCATTCCGTACTCAAAGCAGCTAAGAAATCAACACGCAAATACGAATTAAAAACGCAAGACATTCATCACAAACTTTTATTATTATCATACGAATAGCATTCGTAAAAACTAGATCAACACGATTAATGTGCAATCAATCTCCAGCACTTTGACTATCTTTCAATCAATCAACATGCATGTTTACAATAAACCTTAGGAGAGCAATGGAAAAGGAAGATGCAACACACACGAGTCTAAGAGATTTACATCTTACGCATTGAGAAGCTCCTTGATCTGCTTCTCAAGCTTGTCCTTCTGCACGCCAACGATCCTGCCCACCTCCTTCCCACCTTTCACTAAAAGGAACGTTGGCATTGCCTGCACCTTCCACTGCTTTGACACTTCCTATAACATTATTTTGATTTTTCTGGATCAGTATTCCGAGGCTAAAATCCCTAAATCAGGAACTGCATATATAATGAGCAATAAATTCCACGCAGAAAAAAAAAATGATCCAAGTGCCTGTCCAATTGACAGGTGAACATTTCCAGGAAAAGTAGCATATTCAGGAGGCCAGCAGAATCTAGTCATTCAGGTTCGAGAATCCAACATGACTATTTCTAAATATGTTTTACCAATAATCAATAGGATATCAGATGCCACCCAAGGACCAACATCCCCAAGTAAAATGTAACCCAGAACATTATTATCATCAACGTCAAAACTATTCACTTTAATTTCGACTACTGGTAACTGACTCAAACAAGGATGCAGTGATGTAAGGGGCACTACCTCTTATTTTCACCTCAAACGACAACTAGCCTAGACAGGGAGCAAGCTTCATGTCAACTTTACCAGTTTTTGCTGTAATACGAGATTTGTTACATGTCAGCTTTAGGACAATTGTCCCAATGAATGATGCTAAAGTTATGTTAAAAAATCTAAAGCTTTATAATTTGGGCCAACCATTTGTCACATGACACACTATCTTTACCCACTCCAGCTCCTCAAGAGTCTTCTCGCCCTTTATGAGCCTTTATAGGCGTAAAGCATATAAATCAAGTTCAGTCTCAACGAGTCAAAAACCTGATTTCAGTACTTAGACATTTATTCAGTTGGCGATGATCTTAATGGCTAAACTTCCACACACCTCACTCCTGGATCCAACTTTGCTTAGGAAATAAAGCAGGCAACACCAGAAGCCTTCATCAGGATATCCTGGTAAATGTGGCCTTCGAAAATTGTCAGACTTCCTCCACCTCACCAATGATGAAATCTTGGTAACACTAAGAGAACCTCATGACACTACACTGAGGGCAAGTCAAAGCCTAAACTTCAATCAAGGGATGGAAGTACATGGCACTCATCCACTAACACTTACCTCATCTATGCTGGCCACACCAACCACCAATGGCACGACAACCTAACTGACTATAAACCTGATGATGTGGAGGAATCCTAATCCTACAACAAGCCAAAAATAGTCAAACAAGAACAATGTGTCACAAACAAGAAATTATAAAAAGATAGTTAAACAGTTCAAGGAAATAAAAACACCAAACTGCCCTACCCACGTGTCAGAACCTTTTTACTCTAGACAGAGGGAAGGAGAGCCCATACTAATCATCTTCTCAATGCCCATGGTACAATCTTAAAATGGAACAATGAATCATTGATCATATAGAAGCCTACATAGTTGAAACGTCCCTCTTCAATGCCTTGGCTACCCAAATCCATCACTGGCTTCACGTTATTCATACAATATTGTCTCACGCGAAGCAGATGGTTATTCATATATTCTGCTTAGACCTCATGCTTAATCGAATTATGCTCAAGTCTCCATCCCCACATTTCAGATACCTGGAGTTTCACTAGAAAATTGAGTTTTGCAAATTGGATAACTCAGTGTCGTAACTAGTCTAAAGCCAGCTATAAAAAAGGAAGGATTAAGCTACCAGTCCCCGGTAAAAATGCCAACAAGGTCCAAGTGTCCAACAGATGACATACATACTCCCTTCAATCTCTGAACAAGAGTGCAATTGAGATTGAAAAGAATGGATTCCTCAAGACATTGCACCCGAGGAAAACATTGAGAACCCTAAACATAAACGACAAGACAAATTACTCCCTTGGAAAGTTGTGACCACAACACTGAAAAATGTTTAGGATTAACAAAACAAATATAATAAGTCACTAAGAGAAGTCCAATCTCCCTCCAATACCCTCAATCCATGCTATGAATTAATGAACACAAACTAGCCTAGAAAGGGGAGCAGATGCAGTAGGATCATAAATAGAACCACATTCTGCAAGGTAACACCACAAGGAACAAAATACCCAAGCGATGGAAAATTATATTCAAATCGTTTATTCAATTTAGCATCACGGAGAAAATACCCAAAATGAGGTGTATAACCGCAAAAGTGATTTTTTTTTCAACAAAATTAGCATCAGGAACACAATTTACAAACAAAAAACTATCGAAACCTCGAATCGGATTATTTCATCCAATTTAGGAAGGACTGGTAGACAAAAACAATTTTAAAAATAAAATTAAAAAAAAAAAAGTACCACGAGATCGGAAAAATGAAGAGAACAGAAGGGGAAAAAAGGAGGAACAAGAAGATGCATCACCGGCAGTTCGTCAACATCGATCTTAAGGAAGACAGCGTCAGTATACTGGTTGGACATCTCCCGGAACACCGGCTCAATCATGCGGCACGGTCCGCACCAGGACGCCGAAAAGTCGATCACCATCTATCATCGAGACAGGAAACAAAACAGCATCCGGGGAATAATCAACCTCGGTCAAAGGATACTATCGATGAATCCATAGATCAGCTAAAGAAAAGGATTGACGATTTAGGGCCATTTACCAGTTTGTTGGTTTGGGAGTGGGCTTGCCAGTT
The DNA here is from genome assembly GCA_037833815.1 of Zingiber zerumbet. NCBI lineage: Eukaryota > Viridiplantae > Streptophyta > Magnoliopsida > Zingiberales > Zingiberaceae > Zingiber > Zingiber zerumbet. Next base: position 11,383,877 of record JBBMJZ010413094.1, read on the forward strand.
CTGGGTCCATTCGCCAGCGGAGTGGACGGCAACAACAGCGGATTCGCCTTCTTCGGAAGCAGCGGCCGCCGGGACAGAGAAGAGAGAGCCCATTCCTTTTTCTCCTGGCCGAACTTTTCCTTGACAAACGTTGAGCAAATATGAAGACGAAGGGCGAGGGCTAGGTTAGTGCGTTTTCACTTGCTTAAAAAGTTGAGTAAATTACCATTAATGCCTCGATAGATTCCCTTTCTTACCATATTTTGAAATAGGTATTCGTGCGGTAAAAGGATTCGAACAAATAAATTACAAATGGTTACTACTTATTAATATAAGTGGCTAAGATTTGTGTGAGATTTTTAAAATTAAGAGAGTTAAATAAAAAAATTTGAATCATTATAAATATGAAGTTTGAGTTTTATAGTTCAAAATATGCATAAAGCTATATAATTATATATTATAAATTATATCATTAAAAAGTTCACTTAGAACTTTAATCATTGGGATGTGTCAATGAAGTTTTATAATATTGACATGACATATTAAAATTATAAAATAAACTTATTTAGAGTTTTAACAATTGAAAATGCTCTAAGATATAGAAAAATTATAGAGGAAAATGTGCTCAAACATCTATTTTAAAATACATATTTTGAAATAGGTATTTGTGTTGTTAGTTGCTTGCGATTAATTTTTAATGGATACAAAACTATCTCTGTTTGATAGGGCTCGTGTTTAGCCAACGAGGTATTTTTACACCCGTTAGAAATTCCAACATTGCTATGATAGTTACTTATAGTTTATTCGACTTTTATCAAAATTATTATATATAATTTTTTAAATCAAAATATTCTTTAATAAAAAATATTTAAACTCCAACAAATGATTTTAAATGGATCAAAATTACTTTAAAATAGTTGTACAAAATGGTTAGTAATTA
>JBBMJZ010413094.1:11387888-11402080 GCA_037833815.1 Zingiber zerumbet
ATAAATTAAAGAAATAAATACTAAATATATGTGCTTGTTATTATATTAGGATTAAGAGCACACACTTCCATAATAACAGAGATATTGTTCTTTTATTCAGTCAGTATAAAAAGAAACTACCTCAAATGGTCTTGCTCAATATACTTAGAGTATACTAGTGTAATTTTATAGCTAAGATAAATTAATACCAAATTACACTATGACCATTTTAATGGTTTGTTCCTATCCATCTTGGTCGTGAGCTACTATTTATAATTTATAAGAAACTGATAACATGATCTTCTGTGTGTGACACTACACACAATGTTATCTACAATATAAATTAATTGAACAACTATACTTAGCATATAAATATAGACATTTGACCAATGTGATTCTTTATTTCAAAATAAATGTTTACAAAAAACTAGGCTTTTAGTATACACTCTAACATTTACTTGGTTTTAAATTCTAGGAAAATGTTTTCAAAATTCTAATTTTGTTAGTTTTTCTAAATTTGAACTTAGCCTAGGTATTTACCCCTTAGAAAGCATGTACCCCTAGTATTCATCTAGAGCATCTCACAAGCACACTAGGTTTACTTTGCTTGTGTATGAAAATACTTATAATGGTATGAGATGCATAAGGTACAACCTGGACTTCAGAATGCTTATGTCTGTGCATCGACATAAGTCTGGGCAATAAATATAAATTTCATATTAATCAAATTAAGTTATCCATGCTTAGTCAAATTAACTGGAACACTTACTTAATTTGACTAACCAAGTGAAAGCTACTACCTCTTGGTAAACAGCTAGTAACTAAAGGTTAGATATTTGTTTGAAAGTAGCCTTTTTAACTTTTGTTATCCATGCTTGGACTCTAGGACTTTATTTTCTTAATTTGGCTGACATTAATCAAGGGGGAGTGGAAAAATGATTTTTTAAAATTAAACCAAGTTGTTTTTTTTTAAAAATATTTTTGACTTAGCTTTGAATTAAAAATTATTTTTGACTTAGGTTTGAATTAAAAATTATTTTTTGACTTGGTTTTGAATTAAAAATTATTTTTGACTTAGTTTTGAAATAAAAATTATTTTTGACTTATTTTTTAGCTTAAGGTTGGATTTTAAGCTTAATATTGAATTAAAGCTTGAATTAAAACTGAAAGTTTAAGCTTAGTATTTTTCAAAGTTTTTTACTGTGTACTGAAATAAGTTCTTATGAATGTTTAAGTACTTACTTGAGCTTCCTTTTCACATATTTTAGAAGCTAAAGTACTTAACTAAATTTTAAAATTCCTTAAGTTTATTTCTAAGTCTTTTTTCAAAAAACTTCAAAAATTTTGCTAAGTTTCTCTATCAAAACTAATGTTTTTTTAAGAGCTACATTTCAGGGGAAGCTAAATATTTCCTATCTTTCTATCCTTTTCTCTATTTTTAAGTAGTATTTTTGATATATGGCAAAGGGGGAGACGAAAGTATAAGTTAAGTGATTAATAATATAAATTTATTTATTACTTGATTTTGAATCTTGCTATTGCATTTATGCTTTTATGAACTTGTTCACATTTATACTAGTATGTTTTACTTAACTTTGAATTTTGTTGCTATAATAAAAAAGGGGGAGATTATTAGTGCGGGAAGCATCTGACGATCGAATCTGAGTTTTGATAATAACAAAGGGTTCAAAGTTAAGGTTATTTGTGATCTGATATGTTTGAATGAGTTTGCAGGAAAGTCCTAAGTGTACTTAAGCAAAAGTCCTAGCTACGGTTAGGCAAATGGAAAACCCTAGGGGATGGTAACCCTAGATCCTAGGAGGTGGTAGCCCTAGGTAGAAAGTCTTGGCGGGTTGAGAGCTTCGGGCCAAATCCTAAGGGGTGGTAACCCTAGGTTGAAATCTTGGTGTCGCGAACCAGGTGGAAGACTGGACGGGTCGTGGAGCGGATGTCCAGCATGAAGATCGAAAGCCTTGAGCGCCGAGCAAAAGTCCAGTCGGTCTGAAGGATCAAACTGCCAACAGGTAACTTCTCCTGGGAGGAGTAGGTGAGGACGCATTCCCTGGTGAGGAAACAGTAAGCGTCGGTTCAACCTAGAGTGTCATTAAAACTCAAAGTCAGAACCGGACAGTCTGGTGCTGTCAAAATCTAATATTAAATATATTATTTTTGTCTGGACTAACTTTGTTTTGCAGAAAATGAAGCTGCCAGAGAAAGCAGGTCCGGGTCCCTGGAAGGGATCCGGGCGCCCGAAGTCCAGGTGTTCGGAAGGCTCAGGGCACCCCGAGCTGGTCCGGGCGCCCGGAGTCGGTCCAGGCCCCCGAAACCCAAATTCTATCTACACGTTGATGTGGCGCGCACAGAGTGGCTGAGACACGTGGTCCAGCCGCCTGAAGGGGTTCCAGGTGCTTGAAACAGGCTATATAAGTAGCCTCGACCAGAAGCTTCAATAACACACAATGAACGACTTCCACTTCTTTGAGTTGCTAAAAAAGCGGTTCTACGACGCTTGAAAGCTATGACGACAATTCTTCTAGAAGAATTCTCACAAGCGCTGTCGGTATTGTTTTCATTTCAAAGTTATTTTGTACTACAATTGTAATCCTTTGTATTATTCCGAATTGATTTGTGATTATCCATCGAAAGTACTCTTACGTGCGAGCCTTGAAGTAGGAGTCGCCACAAACTCTGAACCAAGTAAAAAAAATTCTTGGTGTCTTTTTGTCCTTGTCTTATTTTCGCTGCAAGTTTTTCCGAAACAAAGGAATTAGCCACGAACACTATCCGCCCCCTCTAGCACTTTCGATCCAACAGAAACTACGTCCATCAAACTAAATACATAAAAGAACTAATTAGGAAATTTGGTATGGAAAACTCTAAAGAACTAAAAACACCTATGGCAAGTAACATTAATCTAAATAGTGACTCAAATGGTAAAACAATTGACTTAAAATACTATAGATGTATGATAGGTAGCTTACTATACTTAATTACAAGCAAACTTGATATATTATTTGTAGTAAGTATGTGAGCTCATTATCAAACGTGCGCTAAAGGATCCCACCTATCTTATGTTAAAAGAATAATTAAATATCTAAAAGGAACCATTAATATAGGAATGTGGTACCCAAGAATATTAAATTTTGAGTTAGTTGGCTATTCTGATTTAGATTATGCCAGCTGCAAGTTAGATAGAAAGAGTACTAGTGGAGGATGTTAACTACTAAGTTCGTCTTTAGTTAGCTGGTTTAGTAGAAAGCAACATTGTGTTGCCTTATTTACTATTGAAGCTGAATACATAGCAATGAGCGAATGTGTAGCTGAATTGCTATGGATGTCCAACACTTTAAAGATTTTAATTTGGATTATAAAAATGTAAAAATATTTATTGAGAATATAAGTTCTATAAATCTAACAAAAAAATCCACTACACCACTCTAGAACTAAACACATAGAAGTAAAACATCACTTCGTTAGGGATCATATCACTAAAGGAAATATCGAACTTAATTATATTGACTTTAAATCTAACCTAGCTGATATATTTACTAAACCTTTACCTGAAACTGATTTTAATAACTTGAGAAGACAATTAGGTATGTGTTTTTATAGAATAGGTCTTTTTCTTTATTACTTATTTTTAAAAATTATTACTTAGTAGCTTCTCAAAATTAATTTTTCACAATTCCCCTTTCAAAATTTATTTTCAAAGTAGATTTTAAAATATTTTATCTTTTTGGAGTAGCCTAGGTCTTCCCGTAGAAATGCATGTTCCTATAGTTTTAGCAGCTAACATCTCACAAGTATAGTAGGATACCTTGCTTGTGTTTTTAAAACCTAGAATGATATGGGATGCTTAGAACTTATCCTAAGATTTCATATACTTAAGTCAGTGCATCACTATAAATCTGGGCTTTAAACAAAATATATTGATTAATTTGGGTAATCTGGTTAACAAACTAGTTAGAATATAATAATATGCTCAAATTGATCAACATGAATCAACAACTGTTATCTTGTGGTAGTCAGCTAAGTGTGAAGGTTGGACATTTCATCATAAGGTCATTTTTTCCTAGTTTTTAAAACTCATACTTGGATTTTAGGTACTTATCAATTTTAGGGGGATCATGAGTTTTTTTTTCAAATTATTTTCTCAATTTTTCTTCTTAATTTTTCATATTCTATCTTTAAAAGTCTTTTCAAAATTATTTTCAAATCTTTTAAATTTTTGAACTCACATTTAATTTTCAGAATTATTCTTTAACTTAGCAACTTTTTCAAAATTATTTTACCTTAACAAATTTTTTAACTCTACAAAATTTTTAAACCTTAACTTATCAAAATTTTTTCCAAATTTTTAACACCTTTTCAAATTCTTTTGCCTTAAAATTCCATTACTCAAAATTATTAACTTAATGTTCTTTTTCAAATATTCATATTTTTCAGCTTTAAAACTTTTAATTTTTTTAAAACTTCCTTTACAACCATTTTCAGCTTTAAAACTTTTAATTTTTTTAAAACTTCCTTTACAACCATGTTTTTAAATGTTGCTTAGCTTTTAAAGGTATACTTGGATACTTAGTTTGTTTTATCAAAATCTTATTTTCAAAACCATATTTCGAATCTCTTTTACTGCTTCCCCTATTTTTGATGTGTGTCAAAGGGGGAGAGATATTGATTCAAGGGGAGTTGTTAAACTCAGGGGGAGTAAAATGAAAAACAAATGTCTGTTTACTTATATGTTTGCATATATTAACTTAACTCTGAACCTTGGTTACCAAATATCAAAAGGGGGGAGATTGTTGGTGCAAGGTGCACCAACATCAAACCTGAGTTTTGATGTTGTCAAAGGTTCAAGTTAAGTTTTGTGGTGATCTAACAAGTTAACTAAGTGTGCAAGCTGTTTACTTAATCGGGAAAGCCCTAGCCACGACTATGCAGGAAAGACTTAGCATATTGTGGAAGCCAGGTGGAAAGACCAAGTGGGTCGAGAGGATTCGACACTTGGCGAGGAAACTCGATAGATTTGGAGGACCGAAGATCGAGGGAAAGTCCTAGTGGGTCGATCCGATGCTAAGTGGCAAAGTCCAAACAGGTCTGGAAGACCAAGGTTTGGTAGGTAGGTTGAGGTAAGCAACTGGAGGAACGACAATGAGGTTGTGTTCCGAGAAGGAATAAACCCTAAGTCGCTGATCCAACTAAAGAAACCGGGAAGATTTCTAAGTTGAGATCAATATAGTGTTACTGTTAATTACTACTCATGCACCTTACTATTACTCATATATTACTATGTTAACTCTGTTTTGTAGGAGGTCTTGTTCTAACTTTGTGTTGCAGGAATCGAAGTTTATCAGTCGACCGAACAAAGTTGACTCAGACCAGAGACTAATTCAGACCAAAGCAAGGCCGGATCAAAGCCTGATCAATCAACTAAATCATAGGATCGGTCAACCGAACCAAAGGATCGGTCTACCGAACCTTGATGATGTGGCACAAATCTCACCTTGCCAAAGCAGAGAATGAAACATGGTTGATCAATAGACCTAACCAGAGGATCGGTCGACTGAACGATCGCTACATTAATGAAGCATTAAGTGCGAATCTCGGTGAATAGGGAATTCACTGTTCGGTGACCGAACAAGGTGATCGGTCAACTGAACCATTAAATGTCATCAATGCCCGAAGATCGGATCTCAGCGAAGAATAGAGCCGTCAATTTGGATTGGGCTCGTCGGGTTGGCCCGCCCTGCCAAACAATTTAAGTGGGTTGGGTTGGAATTTTATCAACCCAAGCCCGCCGCGGGCTGACCCGCCTAGGCTCGCGACGAGCTTGGGTTGGCCCGCGGGTTGAGAAACATATGTAAACTAAGTTTTATATTAATTTATTATTTTTTTTTATTATAATTTAAAAATAAAAATAGTACTTCTCATCCCACATAAGTACTCGTTTATATCAATTTATATTTAAAAAATATATTTATGCATACATTTGATTAATGAAACATTTCCAAAGTAAAACGTTGAAAATATGAAATATTTTTTTAATTTTTTTAAAAAAATTTGATGGGCTCTCGGGTTGGCCCCCTAAACCGGTAACCCGCTTTAGATTGGGTTGGGTTGGAAATTTCCTAACCCACCAAGTTGACGGGTTGACTCACCCCCGCCCCGCCGAATGGTTGGCTCGCTACGGGTCGACCCGCCCTGCCACGGGTTGGCCCGTCTGACAACTCTAGTGAAGAAGGAAGGGAGCGGGTTTGGTCGATCGAACCCAAGAATCAGTCAACCGATTGTTGACATTCTTATAAAAAGGACCTCGAGGTCCGAGGCTTAAACACGAATCAATTTCACCGGTTCATCTTTGTGCAAAGCTGCTCATGCTATTACTCTGCTACTCGTCTTCAAGCAAGTTGATGCGTCGTTCAAGTGCCAACCAAGCTTCGTCTTCCACTTTTATTAGTATATTTATTTAAGCTTGCTTTGTACTTAAATTGAAAAGAAGATAATATGTTGTTACTATCTTCCACTTGTATTTGTACGCATTACTTCTTTCTGAAGATATTGGAAAGAAAAATTATAGTGGATTGCTTAACAAGGATCACAGGTTTTGAAGTAGGAGTTGACGTAGACTTCAAACCAAGTAACTACTTGAATCGTTTGTTTTAATTTCTACAGCTTATTTTGATTGGTTTTATGATAAGAAAAGAAAAATTTTTAAAGAGTAATATTTACACTCCTATCACTTTCTATCAATCTTTAGATTACTAGTGAAAACTTTAAAGAGGCTGGATTGGTAATCTTCCAGATTGATCATCTTCCATATTAATAGGTTTGAATAGTTGAACACCCTACTTAATAAACAAAAGAAATAGAACATTTTGAAAAATGAGTGAAATGATAGAGGGTAAAAATGTAAAACAAAAATTTTCCCTTGTTACGTAACTTACGTTCCTGTTTGTTATTTAATTTTAAAACATATATTTCTTCCACAGTTTGCCTTCTCTTTCGTGGAAAAGAAGCAACAGGGTTGCGGCGAGAACCCTAGCGAGGCGGAGGACGCCAGAGAAGGTGACTACGGCGGTAAGATGGACGTTGTGAAGGCGCAGCAGATGTCCTGGAGGGTGGTGGAGAAGGTCATCGTGCACCCCCTCGTGCTGCTCAGTATCGTCGACAACTACAACCGCGTCGCCCGCGACACCCGCAAGCGCGTCGTCGGCGTCCTACTTGGATCCTCGTCCAAGGGCACGGTCGACGTCACCAATTCCTACGCAGGTTAGGCAGCATCGTTTTGATCCGCCGCCCTGCCCCACCTTCCTGATCTCATGGCAGTATTTTCTGAGTTAGATTATAGATTCTTAGATTCTTACTGTTTAATGTGGGGAATTCTCTATGTGTATAACTTCTTTCTTTATTTGTTTCTTTCTTGTGCTGATAATGACAAAGCAGAGATATGACATATGTGCTTCAGATGCATTTTTTTTTAAATGGAAACTTGTTATAGATATCTGCTTCAAATTCACTTTAGGTGTATTAGGTATTGCAAATATTAGGATGAATGATGGAAATAGAACCTTCTTGTTAATCTTAATAGGTTGTCAATGATTTCCACATGGTTAATGGCTCAATAGATCGTTTTCTTTGTTGAAAATGGTATATTCCATGACTTGATTAGTTGTAACGTGACTTATTCTAGGGTTAATGTCACAACCTCATCTAGGTTTATAGAATATTAGATTTAAAGATAATTAGGTTCGATATAATTGGATTATTTCTGTAGCTTATTTTCTTTCCTGATAATTGAATTAGTTTGATTGATCTTGCATAGAGCTCAGCAAAGGGACAAAATTCAATTAGACGACACTAAATTGTTGGGACAAATAGATGATGATGATGATGATGATGATGAACTATTATATATGGAAATCTTCTCATAGTTACCAGATGCTTTCCTTTTCATCTTTGTAATTCCCAAGTGCCTATTGTAATTATCCAAAATAAAACTTAGTAAAGAAGAGGAGATGCAGGAGAGTATGAAAGAGAAAAGGAGTAGATGAGAGAAGAAGTGAATGAGTAGTAATTTGAGAGAAACAGATAATTAGATTTCATAGAATTAATGTTTAGAAAAAAAGTGTTATGTAAGTTGTCTAGATTTTTGACAAGATTTAAAGATTTATGCAATTATGCAACATAAGTTCTCTAAATCTAATTCAAATTCTCTTAAAATTGAGCATCCTTTCCTTTGGAGTACTTAAACAACTAAGAGAGTTCCAAATAATCTTTATTCTTAAGAGTAAGGTTGTTGAATTGTGGTTCAAATTGTGAATTGATTTAATGTTTTTATGAACGATGAGCCATATTTAATTGTGAATTGTAAGTCTTATGATCAAAAGATATATATATTGAAAAAAAAACTCCCTTACTAAAATTTGTAAGAATATCCTATTTAACACCTATTATGATTAATAAAAATATTGCCACAAATAATAAAATGCATTATATAACTAAAGAGGGTTAACTTTAGATTCATATCTCTAAAATATTCCTAAAATTTCATCTATCTTTTGTATGACTTAAATGTTTGTTAAAACTGTCAAAAACATGTGTATCACTTTATATCCTCTTCACTTGAGATGTCATTATCCTCAGCATCTTGATCATCCGATAGTGAATGATCTATTGCTGAGGATGAGTGTCAAGATATGACTTAAGGTTGATGGCACATGAGGAAGAATCCCTTGAAGCCTTGGATGAGCATGGCTGTCTGAGTGATACCTTAGGGTTGAGGATAAAGAGGAGTTGTTGCTGAAGAAGCAACGATTATTTGTGAAGGGTCATACACAATGAGTTGCTTCCAAAGAAGTAGCCTTTAGTGAGCCAAGGGTCAAAGAAAATAAAACATGTGAAGTGTTGAAGATAAATCAAATAAAATGAGGCACGAGATTTTTTTTAACCCGAGATTAATTGTGCGGAACCGTATACCTACCTGATTACATATAATAATTAATGTCTAAGTTTACAATTGGGAATCAATTGATTGGTATTGAATATATTGGAATTGTATCGAATTGGATGAATTCTTGACACAAACACGATTCACCCATACAGTTTGCACTGTTTTGGGTGTGAATCAAATCAAATCGTGTGATTCAAATTGTAAATCATATGATTTGGATAACTATTCTTAAGAGTACAAAATCTGTATTTCTCAATTGGCTGAATTTGTTCTCTTGTATTTCATATGTGTTTTAGCATAATTTCATCAATATGCATTGTACTTGAAGATATGTTGCTGCTCTCCAAACAGGTCTTTCCAGCCTGTTTTGGTAAAACCCTTTAGTATGCTTTTGCTATAATTTCAATGATGTTGGTCTGCAGTTAGATTTTAGTCAACCTTAAGTAGGCAGGACAAACATGGTTTGATCATGATGATTTGTCTATTCCTGTTTTGTAATAGAGCTTTAAAGCATGTTTTGCTCAATTTTTGATGTTGTCATGCAGTGCCTTTTGAAGAGGATGAGAGAGATCCAAACATTTGGTTTCTCGATCACAATTACCATGAGGCAATGTTTTCTATGTTTAAGAGAATAAATGGTACTACTCTATTGAAACTTTGAATTCTCGTGAAAGAGTAACTATATTTCTTTCCGTGCCTTTGACAATCTTCCTTTTTGGTAGCCAAGGAGAATGTTGTAGGATGGTATAGCACAGGGCCCAAGCTGCGGGAAAATGATTTGGATATCCACGCTTTGTTTACTGAGTAAGATTGTCAAATCATAGACTTGCTTTGTTTAAAAAAAAAAAACTTACGTTTTGTTGGAAACTCTTCTTTGTAGAAGCTAGCATTAGAGGTTTATGTAACATTTCCTTAGTTCTTGTTAATAGATGTAGAATACTGGTTCACTCTGTATCTGTTCAAAAAAGTGAAAAGACTTTACTTTTCTAGAATAGCTGCTTTGCAAACATGAATCTTATTTGTTTATTTGGTGTCTGTTTTGATAAATCTTACCAAATTGGAGATATTATGAAACAGTAGACAGTTGGTTTTACATTAAAGGGTACTAAGATATAAAAAATAAAAAAAGAAGAAGCTGGATATTATTGCATATAGATGATTAAAAGTTTAGACATTTTGTTTCTCCAATATCACTAACTCGATTTTATTTGTCTTAGAAATAATAATTCTATGAGAGCAAGCAATCTGTGTGTTCTGCATCAATTGATAGATCGAAAAGAAGCGATTGGGGGGCGGGTGGTGGATATCGCTCGTTAAACATTTTTCTTTTGTATCGTAAAAACAATTAGAGTGCAGCAGAAAATAATAAGACAAGTTCAGTTACTTGGTTCGGAGCCTATGTCGACTCTTACTCCAAGATCATTGATCACACCGTTAGGAAATTCACTATAATTCTTCTTCCCGAAATCTTCGGAAAGAAGCAATTCGTACAAATGAAATGTTACTATCTTCTTGTAAATAATGCAAGCTAATAAAAGTATACCGACAAAGAGTAAAAGATGAAGCTCGTCGGCACTTTTTGGCGTAGCAGCTTGCACATGTAGTTTGAGGTACAAAACGAGGCACGAGCAGAGGATTGTACAACGGTATTGTCGTTGATTCGGACCTTGATGTCTTTTTACAAGCTTTGTTCGGTCGACTGAATGATCTTTTCAGTCGACTGATCCATAAGCTTTCCTTCTTCGTCCAGATCCGATCACGACCTCATTAATAGCATTTATTGTTCGGTCGATCGATCTGTGCAGTTTCCCTGTGCTCCAAGATTCGCCATTAATTCTTCATTAAGTGTATTAATTGTTCGGTCGATCGATCCTTGAGTTCGGTCGATCGATCGACTTCCATGTTTGCTTCTGCGCAATCTGATCTCTGTCACATTATCTAGGTTCGGTCAACCGATTAGATCGGTTTCTACAAAACATAATGAAACAAATACTCTTGCAAAACAAGTTAGTACAGTAATATATGATGCATGAGTAGTAATTAACATAAAACTGCTTGATCTCAACTTGGAAACCTTGTTGGTTTCTTCAGTTGGATCAGCGACTTAAAGTTGTTCATTTTTGGAACACGACCTCATCGCCGCTTACCTCAACCTACCGCCAAACATTGATCCCCCATATCTATTTGGACTTTCTCTTTGGATTTTCTCTGCTCAGTGTTTGATCGCCTGATCCACTAAGACTTTTCCTACCATACTAAATTAGCCAACAACAATAATAGTAATGCAAAATATTATGGTAAAACTAAACATATATTTATTTAGATCTGCTGATGCGCGGTCGACCGGAAACCATTTGATCAACTTCTTGTTACCTAGGGTTACCCCTCCTAGGATTTTCTTCATCTGACTTCGCTCACCAGAACCTAGAGTTACCTCTCTCTAAGGTTTTCTCCACCTGGCTTCACTCACCAAGACCTTATGTTACCTCCCTCTAGGGTTTTCTCCACCTGACTTCACTCATCAGGACTCAACATTGGATCAACCCACCAGGGATTCGATATCGGGTCCTCCAAACCTATCAAATTCTTCTACCTGGCTTCCACGATTTACCAAGATTTTCCTTGCCTAGCCGCAACTAGGATTTTCCTTTCCTAACTACAGTTAGGACTAGTCACTTGGTTGACTTCTCACCCTTACCTAACCGCGACTAGGACTTCCCTTGATCAAGCTCTATTAAACATATTTGTCGGACATTAAAACCTTGAAGGTCGATTGCACCAACACAATCTTAGTCAATTTTTTTTCTCTTTGCATTCTAGAGTGGCTTTATAATGTGACGAACCTTTTCTGTTGATGTTAATTTCTTTTATCTTTAGCTGTTTTTGAGAAAAACACACATTTAGCTGGCAATAGGCAGTATCAGATTGATATGTATTCTCTCAAGCCTTGTGTTTCTCACTGCAGTTATGTTTTAAATCCTGTCTTGGTAATCATCGATGTGCAACCTAAAGAGCTTGGTATACCTACCAAAGCATATTATGCTGTCGAAGAAGTCAAAGAGGTGACTCTGAAAATCTACTGAGTTTTAAAATATTGTGCCCTTTTCTATGGATCGAGTTTTAACAATTTTCAGTGTGCATTTGATTGCAGAATGCCACACAGAAAAGCCAGAAGGTGTTTGTGCATGTGCCTTCAGAAATTGCTGCTCATGAAGTCGAGGAAATCGGTAACTGAACCATAATTCTTTGTTATTGTAACTTCTTTAGTTATTAGTTGAATACCCATTTGAATGACAACTTTCCATTTGTGAAATAAAAGTTAGGAATGTGCTTCTGTGGCCTAATTTCTCTGTTTGCAGGAGTGGAACACTTGCTGAGAGATGTCAAGGATACAACAATAAGCACCCTAGCAACTGAGGTTATATTCTGTACTGTGCTTATCATTCTTTGTAGTCGTTAAAAATTTTCTCTCTGTCATTGCAATATTAACAAGATTCAAAATGTGAATTCATAAGCATTCATGACTTGAAGATGATATTTACAATTTGCAAACTTTGCTATATATCATGCAGGTCACAGGCAAACTTGCAGCACTGAAGGGGCTCGATGCAAGGTTACATGAGATACGTGGTTATCTAGAACTTGTTATCGATGGGAAGTTACCACTGAATCATGAGATATTATACAACCTGCAGGTTATCATGCATTTTTCTTTGTTTAATTTTTCTATGTCAAAACTTAAGAAGCACATCCACCAATCTATTTTAAGTCTCTCTATATTGAAGCGTATACTGGCTCAATAAGATTCACGTTCACTGTGTTAAAAGTCCAAATACTTTTTCTTTCGCAGGACATATTCAATCTACTTCCGAATCTTAATGTGAACGAGTTGATCAAGGCATTTGCAGGTAATGCCCTTGCAAACCAAGTGTGGAAGTGTCGTCAACCTACCTTAGTTTGAATTTTCACCCCGTCCCTCAATTTTATGCAGTGAAAACAAATGACATGATGCTGGTTATATACCTTTCTTCCCTCATCCGAAGTGTTATTGCACTTCACAATTTGATAAACAACAAAGTGAGTTAAGTTTATCATGTATTTACTTACTACATATACCCTTTTATTTTTCACCCTTGGCGATGGATATAACTCTTCTTAGTAGAACACGATTAGCAAACATCTGATGCAACTTCATTTGGTGATTCTAGATGCTCAACAAGGAACATGAGAAAGCTGAAGACTCCAGACCCTCTGCGACAACTACCGTGAACTAGGATTCTTTTGGCTTTGCCTGGCCTGGCCTTCCTGATCGATCTAATGTTCATCCTCTGTTGGCGTTGCATTTGCATTAGAGCGTTTCAGAAGTGTTTTGGAAACGAATTGGATACGAGCTACTTTGGAAATGCCTATGCACACTCTGAAACAAGTTCATTTGGTTTGTAGTTCTTTAAACTTCCAAAGCTGTATGGCTACTTTCTGGTGGCTGGCCTCGGTGCGTCACCAATTGAGACGTGGAGTATGTTGTGAGAATTTTGATTTGTTTTTGAAACCCTAAAGCCCTCCCAATAAACTTTTGTAGACAAGAATTTCTCCTTGCGTTATGCATGCATGGATTTGCCAAATTGGCATTGATTTCTTGTTATTGTTGGTGTTTTTTTTTTAAAAACAGTTATATTAAAAGAATTAAAGAGAGCATCAAAGTCAAACAACATTTTGCCTGCAACAAATTCGAATTAGGAGAAAATTATGATTTTGGTAATGTAATTTACGTTTTTTTCAATTTTCATCCTGTTAAAAGTTAATTTACACTTTTAGTCCTGTAATTTGTAATATTTTTTAATTTTAATCTTTTTTTTAAAAATTAAAATTTTTAACCGGTAATTGTTTAGTTGGCGGTCATTAGTTGGTTACGTGGAAAAAAATATACTAAGAAAAATTAAACGCCATTTCTCCTTGACCAATCAGCATTTCACATAAAAAAACGCCGAACGAAAACCTACGCTCATCCTCCTCCTACGCCGATTTCCATTCTCCCTTCTCCTCTTCTCAATCGCCCTTCCACCCCCCCTCCCTAGACGTCGCCTCCCCACCGACCCCCGCAGGCTCCAGCGCCTATCGTGCTCTCCTCCCCTGCTTCTGCCATTCTCCCTTCTCCTCTCAATCGCCCTTCCCCCCGACGCCACCCCTGCTTCTGCCATTCTCCCTTCTCCTCCGATCAATCGCCCTTCCCCCCGACGCTACCTCCCCACCGACCGTGTTCCAG
>JBBMJZ010413094.1:11480102-11490178 GCA_037833815.1 Zingiber zerumbet
GAGTTTGAAGAACACATTGTATTCAAATTCTTTCTTAGTCCTTGCACTTTCAATGACTATAAGAGACTATTCCGCCTGCTTTCAAGGAGAACATTAGTGGAGCTTTTTCTATTACCTTGGATTAACAATCATCCTAGTTGTTACCAAGTAAAAACTGTAGGACTATTTTGCACATGAGAGGGGGAGGGGGAGGTGAATCACTTGGTTTTAGAGAACTTATCTTTTTAATTTTGTAAAATAAGTACGCAGTGGAAAAGATAGAAGAAGAAACGAAAAAGAACAAGAACTCGATCGATTACTTGGTTCGAAATCTTTGGTGACTCCTACTCTAAGACCCACGATCCCTCAAACGTATCGACTGGTAATCTACTATAATCTTCTTTAGGAACTACTAGAAGAAGGAATCGAGTACAATAGTAAAATGAGGAAAAATGCAACAAGCTACACTTTCCTTTATGTAATAATTAAGTACAAGAAAAACTTTTGTTACCCAACACTTTGAAGAAGATTAGATTGAGTTCAATGTTGGATGACTTCTTAGTAGTAGGTGGGCATAGCAGCATCGTAGCACATTAGGAGGACAAAGTTGGAGTACCAAGAAGCTCGAAAGTTTGTTTGTAGAAATTGTAATTGAGTTATCTTGAATGCTTGGCCGAACCCTTCTTTTATAGGCAATTTAGGGTGCCTCCAAGCCTCATCCAGGGTGCCTCCAAGTGTAAACTTGATCCCAAAAACCTCAGTCATGATAAGCTCTACAACCTTTGATTTTTATCCTCTAGAGGGCACCTTCAAATCTCTTCTAAGGCGCCTCAAGCACCAATATTAAGGCACATCCAGAGGCATGCAAGGCGCCTCCACACCCTCCCACGTAAAGTCTTCGACCAACATCCGAGGTGCCTCCACTCGCAGAGGAGGCGCCTTGGCGCTTGTCCATGGCACCTCTAATCGACCAGGAGGCACCTTGAGCACTGTTCACCAAGGCTAATTTTTTTTAACTCCTACAAAAATATGTTAGTCCAAGAACAAAGTATAACCTATAAAACAAAGTTAGAACAATAATAAAATAAGCAATATTAATTATACCCTATCTTCCCGAGGACCAGGATCTAGTCATGGTCTCAATTTAGGTTTTCAAAATGGACCTAAATTGGACTTACACCTAAAGTCCCTAATTGGGACTCGTCCTCATTAGAACACTCTCCTCTAGTGACTTACCTTACCATGCAGAATCGCTTAACTCCCTTACGGTCTAGCAAGTCTTCCCGCCAGTTGTTAGGTCCGTAAACCCAACTAGATTTTAGCCAACTATCAGGTCCCGCAAATCCAACTGAATTTTCTGCTAGATATTGGGTCACTCCTTGACCTATATGGACTTCTACACTATCTATTAGGTCCTCCAAACCTAGCTAGATTTTAGCTTGGCCGGTGTCAAACCAGTCAAGTTCTACATACTTGGTAGAAAGATTAGATCATACAACACTTAACTTTAATCTATTTATCATTTATCAAAACTCAAATTTGACCATTGGTGCCAACTACACCAACAAAAACTCGTTGTCTCTTAATTTTATGCTTATGTTTATTATCTCTAATTAACTAATGTGTGCTCATTGCTAAGCTGAAAAGCAATAGAAGTTTTAAATTATAACTTGCAAGCTATTCACCCCTCCCCTCTAGTCGGCCTTAGCGGGACCAACAGGTACAATAGCCAAATTGACTTCTGAACTAACAAGAGCGAGAAATTTATCCTTCTTTACACACAAGTTGGCATACTTGGGGCAGTTTTTTCTTCATATGGCATTTCTTCTTGCAAAAGAAACAAGTGAACTCTTTGTCTTGCTTTAGCTCCTTATGGCCAAAACTCTCAGAATCTACAATTTACTTTCCCTTTCCTTTATTGATCCTCTTTCTTTTCTTGTCTGAACCTTGGGAACCAGATACTACGTGAGCACTTTCAGGTGTATCATGTCTCAGTCTCTCCTCTTGCACACACTAAGCTATTAGTTCATTTAATGTCCACCTTTTCTTTTGAATAGTTTAAGAAATCTTAAAAGTAATGAACCATGCAGGTAGAACCATCAAGATAAAATACACTAACATAGACTCAGACATATCGAGTTTAAGTACTTTTAGACTTTTGGCGATATTGGACATCTCCATAATGTACTCTTTAATGTTTACTATGCCATTATACGACATAGTTACCAACTTCGAAAGAAGCGTGGTAGTCTCGACCTTTTTCATTTGCCACGAAACGATGCTAAGGAAACTTCTAGCATCCTCTCCCTCAGTTAGTGAGTCTTTAATTGGTGCTGGAATAGAAATACTCATGATACTTAGACACATTCGGCTTGATTGCTTCAACTTTTCAAATTCAGCCCTCTGCTCTATAGTGCTAACACTGGTCAGGGGTGTGAGGCGGTCATGTCTCAATGCATAGTCTAAGTTTATGCAGCCTAAGACTACGACATCGTACTTTTTCCATTCAGTAAAAATTTGAACCAATTAGTATGGGGATTTTATTAATACTGGCAGTAGCAGATTGTACTGAAATTAAAAGAGTAAAAGTAATATAAGCTCATGATTTAATTAAAGTCAACAATATATATAAGTAAAACATAATATTATGCAAATAAAATAAACTTTTAAATACATATAAATGAGCTCTTTATTAAATATCAAATATAATATTAAATTTTACTTTATGAATTAAAATATAATTTGTTAGCGGTACTCTCTAATATAACTCAAACTTTAATGGGTTACACAATGAGTATTCCTTTGGGCTGACCTATTATGCACATAATTCGCTATTTTATGTGAGTTATAAATTGACTCATAATTTACAACAACTTTAATCTGCCACGCATAATATATTTTCCTTTGGACCGATATATTTTATATATGATCTGAACAAAATAAATTTTGTTATATAGTTGTAAGTTATATATATATATATATATATATATATAATTTTTTGGGAGTCAATTACTTTTAGCATAGATATATATCTACCGACACAAAATACAATAAACCTATCTAATGAGCCTTCCTTTGGGCTAACATATTAATTCAATTTAGTAATACGTGTATAGATAAATCTAAGAAAACGTAAATCTTAATCAAATACACAATCATACGAACAGGATTAATTGCTTAGAACTAAGCTTATCAATCTATTGGTATCATCCAATCAATCCCACTAATTAATTATAAAATCTTCTGTATTCGATAACACTGATTAATTGATTGGCGATTCATAATAATTGATTGATAATCATCAATCAATTTGCCAATGCCTTCTATGTTTGCTTTTCGTAATGACAATTGATTGCCGAAAAGTAATAGATTGGTAAAATCTGAAATAATACACGGTGATGTAGCTATTTTCTGGCAATTAAAATGCCAAAATCTTGCATAAAAGCAGATTTATTATTTCAGATTTTACCAATTGAACTCAGATGGTGCATGACATGACTAATCATGTCCCCTTGAGAGACGTACGATGATTAAAATATAGGATGTTATAAGTTTTGGAATTAAAATTTAACATGTCTTAGTATATTTTTCCTCCTGTATTAGTTATGATCTAGAAATTGATTGGCAGGAGTGCTATGGGCAAACAAATCATATTTTACCACATCACACAACTAATTGTGCACTGTATACCATGACAATATACGGTACATGACACAACTAAAGTCAGTAATCGATTAGTCCATTAGACCAAGCGGTTCCATCAAATTTGTTCATCAATTAGGCTTACCAATCTATTAGAATTATCGATCCCAAACGATGAGATTTTAGTCTATTAATCAATTAGAAAAAAATTCTTAATTGATTGATAGTAAAATTTTATCGGTTAATCAGTTGGCTAAATTGGTCTTGGAGAACGAAAATAATATATAATTGTGAACTATAGTAAATAGCACGTATAAATAAGAAGCATCGCATATCTATACTAGTAGATGGAGACCTCTTTTATAGTCTGATTATTGTGTTATACATGCATCTCAAAGCATTAGCGTATTTTCCAAAGCTTTTCTAAGAAATGACAGGTCATAAAGTGCCCCTGATACCTTTCCTTAAATGAACTCGCAGATCTCTATGACTTGACAGATTAGAAACTTCTAAAGAACTATTTATCAACGGAATATTCTCTGTCCTTTCCGGCACAAACTTATAAAAGAGTGTGATATGATAGGTATCTAGGTTCCGCTATACGTCGACCGACTGTCACTCGGTCGGGAGCTTGCCAGCTTGGTCTTCCAAAATGCAGCTATCGACTTGTTCTTCACTCGGCCCTTCATGTTATCAGAGAAACGCACTGTGTCCGATCGCCCTATGTCTGATCGGCCTTTAGGTCCGATCGGCTAAGACGGTGGATTGGATAAATTAGTACTTAATTAGCTTCAAATTTCATCTGCAAACTACGAAGGATGGCCATTCGGGTGGTTCGACCGGCCCTTCACGTTGTACCGACACTGCCAGGCTCGCTCGGGTAACTTTGTCTAGTCAACAATTCTAAGTTCGTCCGACCCTATAACTTTAATCATTTAACTTTGACCTCCATGTTAATTAGTCCTTCCAAATTTGACCCCTTTTTTTTAGGGGCATCTTTATTACCATATAAAGGCAATAAAAAATGGTTGTAATTATTTTTCAAAGGGTGCACCCAAGATTTAATATTGCCCCAGATTTAAAAATGCCCCAAAAAACACATTTTTATCCATTTTACCCCTCTCCTTCTCTTATTTCCTTAAACTATCTTTTCTCTCCTCTTTTTTCCTCTTAAATTAAATTAAAATTTAATTTAATATATAATCCTCTAAATTTATTAATTTTAAAATTTAAAATTTAAAAATTCAATAAAAAATTAAAAAATATATAAAAGAAGATTAATAAAAAATGAGAACCAAGTTTATTAATAAAAAAATGAAATAAACAGAAGAGGATAGAATTATTAAAGTTTAAATTAAATTTTAATTTAATTTAAGAGTAAGGAAAAAGAGAAAAGAAAAACAAAAGTCAACTGAGGGATAAAATGGAAAGGAGATGCAATTTTTGGGCATTCTTAAATCTCTTCGCCTTTTGTATGATCCCATATGGAAGGTGCACCCTTACCGTTAAATTTAACATTATAATATTAAAAACGAACTTACACACATCAATTAAGGTAACTACGTGCGCATGTTATTGACTGATCAAATCCAAAAAGGGTAGAAATCAAGAATAAATCCCTGGCGTGATAAAGCCCAGAAGCACAGATCTGTCGCACACTTAAAAGCCAACTCCACTACCCTCCCAGCCACCACATTGCAAGATGATGTATATAGACGGCACAACACACTCCATCATCATGCCCAACAAAAATATCTTTCCTGTACAGCCTGAAACTTTCTCCTGACAACCAAACAAAAACCCAATGCATTCACCACGAGGCAAATACTGCACCCACATCCAGCCTCAATCATGCGGCATAAAAACATTCCACGCAATTCCACTTCCTCTGCAAAAATGCACCACTTCTCTAAATACTGATGAAGACAAAAGTTGCCACCAAGAATCGAAGTACCCATGCGAGTAATTTCAGAAGCCTCCACCAACAAGGTGAAGCATTACCTTTAAGAGCAACTATACTTGGAGCCACCTCCCCACAATGCATCTTCTTAAGAAAAAAACCCCAAGGAGTCTTGTGTTCCCTAAACCGAAACCATAACTTCATGGTCATAGCAGTGACCACATCCGCAAGTCTCCACACTCCCAAACTCCCTTCCAACTTTGGTTTACAGATTTTAGACCAAGCTACCCAATGAGTCTTTTTATTTGAACTGGATGTCCCACAAAAGAAAGTAGCAAACATCATCTCCAGTTGATGGAGCACTGATAGTGGTGGTAATAAAACAACACACTCTTTATAAGCAGCAAACGGCTACCATGTGAAAGTCGTGTAACATTTCACCCAAGCAACTTTTTCCTCACCTTCTCCAAAAGAGGCTGAAAATACACAGCCTTCCTATTCCCAGCAAAAATCAGAGAGCCCAAATACATAATAGGAAAATTTCCTTCCACAAATCCAGTGATAGCAGAAAACAAACTCTTCCCCTCATTAATAGATTGCCCTGAACATTCTTCATACTACGCTAGAAATTCTTTCACCTTCCTAACACAATTAATAGATCCATTCATAAATATCATTATATCATCGGCATATGCTAAATGAGATAGCTTCTCCACACAACTAGGCCCAAAATATAATTGTAGGAACTCCTTAAATAACTTATCTAATCCCCTTAATAAAAATTATGCAGCTAAAATGAACAGTAAAGTTGAGATAAGATCCCCTTGCCGCAGACCTCACTTTGAAGGAAAGAACCCTGCCAATTGTCCATTAATTCTAACAAAAAACCAACATCAAGAAACACACCTTTTAATCATATCAATAATCGGACTTGAGAAACCAAAAGCACCCATCCTTTTGAATAGAAAGCTCTATTGGACCCTATCATATTTAACACAGTTCGTTAAAGGGTAATTAATTACGCTCTTCTCTGCTTCAGCTTCACCTGCAGTCCTCCTTCCATCTTCATTGCCATCAGCAGCCGGCGACGGCCACTCGCCTCCACCACCTCCACATCGAACTTCTCCAACACGCTCGCCCCAACCACCTTCATCAACAGGTGCGCCACCTCTTTCCCTACGCACGCCCTCGCCCCGGCATGGAAAGCGGGGTACACCGACGAGCTCCTCGGCCGGAATACCCCCTCCTCTAGCCACCTCTCCGGCCTGTACTCCTCGCAGTCCCTCCCCCACAATGCTTCCCTCCTCCCCATGGCGTGAGCGTTGTACATCACTACCCACCCCCTCCGCACCCGCGCGCCGTCGGGGAGCTCGTCGTCCTCCAGGCATTCCCTCGGCACCAGCGGCACCGGCGGGTACAGACGCAGCGTCTCGGATATAGCCGCCTGCAGGTAGTTCATCTGCTTCAGATCATCCTGGGTGAACAAAGTTTCGCCTTGCCGTCGTCCAGATCGGATTCGTTCGATCTCTTCCCTGATTTGGGCCACCACGTCGGGCCGCGAAGATAGCACCCAGAAGAACCACGTCAGCGCCGACGGCGTCGTGTCGCGCCCGGCGAGCACGAAACTGATCAGATTGTCGCGTACAAACTCCTCCGAGTGGCCGCCGGCCGTGAAGCGAGATATGAGGTCGTCACGCCAGCCGCTGGAGTCTGCTGCGGGCCGACGACGCATGCGCCGATCGACGTACGCGTGGACGATCTCCATCGCCTCCAGCAACCTCCGTTCGGATCCGACGCGGAGCCATTTCTTGATCCTCCACACGAGAGTAAATGGCTGCTTCAAGCGCTCAACGCAGAGGCGCGCGGCGGTCTCGAATGCGCAGAAGAACCGATCCCCCTCGCAACCCCCCTCGCCGCCGAGGCACCCGGCGCCCTCGCCGAACACGAAGCTGCACGTGTGGTCAAAGGCGAAGCGCTCGAGCGCGTCCGTGAGATCCAGCACCTCTCCGCTTCGACTAACCCTCAAAAGCAGAGGAAGCAGCTGGGCGGTGAGCGTGCGGCAGGCGCGTTCATAAGCGAAGGCGCGGAGCGAGGCAGTGCTGAACTCGTTCGTGGCAGCCTTGCGGTGGATCCGCCACTCTGCACCATTCGTGGTGGCGAGGCCGCGGCCAAGGCAATCGCTGATGACCGCGATGATGGGCTCCGGCTTGTGGTAGTTGGCGAAGTGGGTCTTCGTGACGTGCTCGACGTTAGCGGGGTCGGCAGTGAAGACAAAGGGAGAGACGGTAACGGTTCCGGTGGGGGACAAGGGTATGAGTTCGGCGGACCAGTCGAGTATGCGATGGCTGTTCTTGATGAGATAGGGAATGTTACCGACGACAGGGTATCCCTTGAGAGGCGCGTAGTTGGGTGGAGTAGGAGTGGAACGCCGCTTGAAGAGGAGGAAGAAGAAGAAGAAGAAGACAAGGAAGGTGGGGAAAAGGAAGGAGACGAAGTGGGAGACGATTGAGATCTCCATGAGCTGTTGCTGGAGATCGCCGGTGATGGATCAGCTGAACACGATGATCTCTGACCAGGATAATCATTTTAAATGACTGAACCAATAATAAATACCAAGTGCATGTGACGCTTCTTTAAATAATTATTTGTCAACTTGAATCCATCAAATTAAACCCCACAACCCCAAAGTAACCCCCAACAAACTCCAATAGGACAAGGACAAAACCAAATACCCCAATCCTCAAATCCCCCTAGCCCTAATGCTTCAACAGGACAAGTAAAACAATATATATATATATATATATAATACCCCAAATTAACCGTCAAATCCCCCTAAGCCTAAAGCGTCCAATAGGACAAGGACAACACCCAAAACTCTAAATTAACTAACAAATCCCAAATCCTCCTAAGCCTGCGTTTAGCTGAGGGTAATCATGGATAACTTTAGTTATCAAACCAAGATTATATTATTTAACCTTTTTAATTTAGGTAATAAATGATTCACAGGTAATCAATCACCCCTATCATATCAGCAAATATCATCAAAACTCGGAATGAGATTATTGTCAAGAGAAATGATATGGGCAGCGAATTCGCATAACAAATTTCCTCCGCGACTGATGTGGCAGCGTGCGTGGTCAAGTACACATCAGCAAAAAAAAGTGAAGAAGATCTCACCGCTACTTCCTCTTTAGCTTTTTCCTCCCCTGCCGTATCTGTCCTTCTCCTTCTTCTTCGTGTTCTTCATTCCTCTCTCATCTCTCCTCCCGACGCTAACTTCCTCTTTTGTTCTTCTCCTCCCTTGCCCTTGTGAGCATATAATCCGGACATGATAAGTAGTGGTCACATTTTTTTCTCCTTGCATTAGTAGTATTAATCTTTCCTAGTTTTAAGGGATTAACTAGTGGAATTAGTCTCTCCTATTTTCATAGTTTAGTGATGTTAATCTTTCCTATTAATTAGTTGAATTAGTCTTTTCTTTCATGTATTTAAAGAGTCTTATTGTAAGGTTTCTCAACAGAAGTAAAACAATCTCTCTTTGCTCTATTCCTCTTGCATATTAGTGTGTGTCTTGGGTGTGATATTCATCGATTCTAAGCCAACATATGATATCAGAGCTTTGGTAGTATAGAACACCCAAGAATCCATGATTTCACAAAATGTCGGGCATCCCATCAGCTGCTACGAAGGAGAACAGCGGAGCGTCATTTCCCTATCCGATGTTAAGTCCTCACAATTATACTGTGTGGGCAATAAAGACAGAGGCGATTATTAATGCCCAGGGAGTCTGGGAGGTGGTGGATCCAGTGGAAGGAGCCCAGGTGAATGCAAAGAAGGATAAAAAGGTGTGTGCATACATCTTACAGTGTGTCCCGAAAGACATACTTCTCCATATCGCAAAAAAAGAAGACGACGAAGGAAGTCTGGGACAGCCTCAAGATGAGGTACCTTGGTAGTGATCGAGTGAAGAAGGCACGCGTACAAACGTTGAAGAACGAGTTTGACGCCCTCCGGATGAAGGAGACCGATACGATTGATGAGTTGCTGGCAAACTCAGCACTATAAGCAGCAAGTTCTCCGCTATTAGTGCCACGCTTGAAGATTCATCTTTGGTAAAGAAGTTGCTCGATTCTGTCCCTGATAAGTTCTTCCCTATTGTTACCGGTATTGAGCTGTTTCACGATCTTGAGACGATATCATTTGAAGAGACTATTGGGCGACTGAAGGCATACGAGGAACGAACACTATGATTATGCGGCAACACCAACGGCATTGAAGGAGAGCTCCTACTTACTCATGCTGCATGGCAAATGAGACAGAAGGGGAGCAACGTAGACACTTCGTCAGGAGGCAAGGGGCATGGGTCTATCAGCCCTAGTCGTGGCAAATGGCATGGGCATGGGCAAGGGCACGGTCGTGGTCGTGGTACGCAGCGCCAAGATAGTGCAGGAGGGACTAGCAGCAACAACAGTTGAACTCGAGACAAGAGTCATATAAAGTGTGTCAATTGTGAGAAAATAGGGCATTATGCGTCTGAATGCTACAACAAGCGTCG
>JBBMJZ010413094.1:11620389-11632726 GCA_037833815.1 Zingiber zerumbet
TCTCAATTTTTAACGACGGAGCTCGTCGGTCTTCCGCTCGGGTGTTTATAGAGGCCGTTAGCCATGAAGTTGTTGTGTTGCTTTTCAATCCATCGATGTTTCTCAATTTCTTTTCCTTCTTTGCTTTTGGGCATATTGAAAACATACTTAATTGTTAGAGAAATATTAAAATTGGTTTTAAAATAAACCTCTATTCGACATCTCCAAAAAGAGAACTCCCCCTCGAATACTGATGAGTAGATGCTGACTCTGGCCATAGTCCTCCTGAAGCTGTTAGGCTCTGATACCACTTGTTAGGACCTTTGACGGTCAGCTAGAGGGAGGGTGAATAGCCCCTGCACAAATCAAGCAAAAGAAACCTTTCTCGAACTTACAGCTTTATAAATCTAACACTTGCATAAGAATAATAAAGAAACTAAAAGACAGAGGTGCCGAGAATTTATTTGGTTACAACCGGGGAGGTTGTTGATCCAAGAAAGTAAAGCGCACTAATTTCTCCTTCAGACGGAGAAGCCTCTTTACAGTAATGATCGTACAGAATCAAAGAGATAAATAGAAAACTAAAACCGTACAAGTGTTGTTTCATAGTTTCTTCTTGTTCTTTTCAGCTTCTGGAAGCAGGGCTACGTATATAGCCTTGCTCAAGATGCCTAGAAGAGTTCCAAGCACTTGAAAGCATTCCAGGCACCTAGAATGGGATAGAAATCTATCCTCGATGCAACGAACAGAAGTCACATCGATTTGGATGAAATTCGGGTTCTAAGCACTCGGAATGGTTCTGAGTGCCTGGAATGGTTCCGAGCGCCCCAACCTGGTTCGGGCGCCTCGACCTGGTCCGGGTGCCACGGACTGGTCCAGGCACCCCAGGCATCAAAAGTCAACCTTTTGTTGACTTTTGGTCTGGGTCTCCTTCTTCAGTTTCGCTCGCCTCGTTCCAGATTTTCCGCTCCGGATCAGTTCGCTTGGGTGATTTCGGTCATCCGGAATAGGGCTCACCCGAACCCAACTTTTGGACTTCTCGAGCAAACTTTCGCTCCTACTTTTCATCCCTCGGGATCACTGCTTGCTTCCTTCTCGTCCGTCAGTGTACTCTTCCACAACCTTTTGTCCCTCGTACAACTGCATCTTTTTCTCCTCGAGCAATCTTCCGCTCCAGCTTCTTGTCCCTCAGAAACACTGCATGCTCTCTTCTCATCCGCCAGTGTACTCTTCTGCAGCACCTCGTTCCTCAAACGCACCGAGCCCGTCGGCTCTCTCCCGTGTCCTCCTTCTCACTAGCTGCGTTTTTTGCTCGACGTCTTGTGCTCCTAAGTTCCTGTACACTTAGACACAAGGTTAAACACAACAGAACCTAACTTAACTTATTTGTTCATATCAAAACTATCTTGGGGTACCAACATATATTACTAATGAATATATCAATCATGGACTCCTATTCAAATTGGTAGCTACCACTACAAAATCTAGTGTTGTAGTAGCTAAGGAGTCATAGTTGCTACAATAAACGTATGTTATACAATGTTATACAATCAAAATAACATAAAGTGGCTATTTGATCTATAGTTTTCCAAATGGCATGAAACTAGTAAGGACTTCTTGGTACATGCTATTTAAAATGATCCATGACCTTAATTATTGATGTGATACACTATATTAAATGGCTGGGAGAAATTTTCCAAAGCATTTAACTTTATATGTTATAACCAATATCTTTATATGTATATATAATGATGACAATATATCATTGGATACCATACAAAATTCAAATTGTCATATGACAACCCATATATTATAATTTTGCAACAACAAAACTTGACCAATATAAACAAGTGTCATAATTCAAACTAGTACCATAGCTACTTCAACTATAAATTTACATTGTAGTAGTTACGATTTTATAGCTGCTATAACGTAGAATCTATATTTCATATTCATATTGAAGTAGCTATGGTTCCCTAGCTGTTATAACGTTAAGTCTCTATTGTAGCAACTAAGGAGTCATAGTTGCTATAATGTTATGTCTATGTTTCATATTCACGTTGTAGCAGCTATGATTTAGTAGTTGTTATAATGCTAATTCTATAATGATACTTTCTGAATGAAGACCATCAACACCGTGTGTGGACCATGGCCAAATGTGTTGTTCGACCTAGTATAACTCAAATTATTATTTGTATCCAGTGAATGTTACAACCGTGCTCCATTGTTAGACACAACAAATAGTTCTTCTGCTATAGAAATCCAATCAATTATGATTCTGGGTAAGGATTCAAATGTTTTGTGTCGATCACAAAAGACACTGTTGCTTTAAAATAACATTGTCTATGTTTCATATGTCAGAGAGACTATAAATCCATGTTGTAGAAGCACGGTATTTGGCATGTGACCTTAGATAATTAAAATTTTCCAACTTATAGCTTATTTGAACTGCCATGTCCATCTAGTGACAACTCTACCCTGTTACACACCTTTCATACCGAGCTACAAGCTTATCGTATTTTCTTTGAGCGCATGCACTTTATTGACGTGTGATACTCGTCAGCCTTATCTATTAGTGTCCATGTTCCCCCTATAAGCAAGAGCTTGGTAAAGGAGTAGACCAACCAGCAGGGTCATCCAGGCCAGAGTGGGCTCTAGGACCCCTGATTCAACATTAGTTGTAGTGACAGATTCAGAAATTTAAGTATGAAGAAATAATTTTTACGTACAACAAGAGGAGGTATCCTCCTATTTCTACTGGTGGAACCCCATAATACTAGGATCGGATAGACGTGTTGAAACACCAACTCCGACAAGTGGTGTATGATTTATAGGTAGTTATCGCCGAAGATAGCTATGCTTTTGAAAAGGTGGAACTATTACATCACCTACTAGAGGAAGCTCTTCAAACACAAAATATAGCCTATGAAGAGATTGCAAGGTCAAGGCACCTTTATATGTCGTATAGAAAATGAAGGACAACTAACTAGAAGACTTGTAAGATGGAGCGACGACCAGAAGATGCTTATCTAACTATGTAGGGTGACATAGAGGATGATTTCCTATAATTGCAGCCATGGATACTTTGGAACAATTATGTCTTTCTTGATTCATCTGTCGACGTACTACCATTTTATGGCTATATTATACGCACCTTCAAAGGAGTAAAAAAAGGAATTGATGGAACATGAATGCTTTCATAGTTTAGATTTTTGTCATAGGTAGTAAAATATATCTTAAACAAAATTGTACAATTGGTGTGATTTTGTAATAGTCATTGAAACAAAATTACTTCCACAATGGCTAACTTCTCAACTTTTTGACAGAACCACCCTCTTAATTAATCAACTGATGGGATAGTTAATCCTATATAGTTTTTTGCATATTTAAAGTAAACATCCTGCAACTTCCTAGTATATGCTCAGTATTTTAATTGAACAGTTTAAATTCTGTCTTTGCCGGCCAAGAGAAAGGAAACATATCCTTAGGCGAATCATTCTATGCAACTACTTATAGATTGTCTATAATCAAAACATATAATAAGGGATGATTTTTTCTTAATTGATAGTTAACTTAAGAATACTGACTGACAGACTGCCTGATCTGAGTGCTTTCCTAAATTACTCTTACAGCTTATGGAAAACTTTCATGGCACTAGCCAATGACCTCTGGCCGCCAACAAAAAAAAAAAAAACATATTAATTATGATTATATTTGGGTCTACTAAGATTAAGAACTTTAACTAGTATAGGTCAAGATAAACATGACCAACAAAGCCATTCCAATCTCTCATCTTTTAGGCAAATTTATTTGCTTTCTATATCTCAATAAAAAAAAGTAAAGTTAATAACACAAGACAAACCATCTTATATAAAACAATACACAAATAACAATATACAAGTGCAACAAATTAAAAAGCTAAAGGCATACTACATAATAGTTGATTCAGCCAATTCACAATTAAAAATAAATTATTTTTTAGCATGTAACTGAAGATTGAAAGTGAGAATTAGAAGCGGTCATTATAATTAGATAAGAAAATCTAAGGAACTGAAAAGGTTGAACAATCTGTGGCTAAGCATGAGTATATACTCAATAGAGAAGTTGCGAGGCTAATCCTTTAAACAAATTTTTTTAAAGCAATTGATAATATCATAAACTTTTTTAAAGCAATTGATAATATCATATACTGCCTTTTCCTTACAGAATCTCTCCTGATAGTAACAATCTTTCGAGTACGATGATCTGAAACTTTATAATTTATAGCCAATCTTACAAATAATAATTCCTTGTATGATGCCAAAAAGGATATGAGATATATTGAAAAATATTATAAATTTATTTTATGATAACCTGATTGGCACCTTCAATACTTGAAAGATTTGTGTTTCATTTATTTCCTATCATCATTTTGAACTCCTTCATGATGTGATGGTTGAAATCTAATTCTTTCTATAAAACAATGAATCCACATATCGCATCACAAAAATTACATGGTCATAGCTGCAAGGAGACAATATAAAAAAACAATCATATTAGGCCATCCATACTTTTTTTATAATTGACATGATGTTCTGACATACGAGGAGCATTGCTTCGGACCCTCTGTTAAATGAGTCTTAGTTTTAGCAATTTGTACTGTTTGCTCTTGTATAGTTTCGTCCCATTTTGCAATTTGTTCTTTTTGCTCCTGTATAATTTCCTCCCTTTTGCAATTTCCTATTTAACATCCTCTAGACTTTGAAATAGATCTTGAATTTGTTTTTCCTTTTTGTCGATCTCTAGTTCTTTATATATGATGGTGGCATCAAATTTTGTAGTATCATATGACATTCTTTGTGTTAAATTTACAATTTCTCCCTCCTTTTTATTGCACTCATTACACTCTATCTTATTGGAATGCAGAATTAATTCTTGGGACTTAACATCTACTCCTCCGAGGTGAAACTCAAGTTGTTGAGGTGATGGAGAATGGTGTGCCACCAAAATTGCCACTAACACCCCTGGAATAAAGTCAACCAGTATTTGCATAGGAGTTACACCATTTTTAAACTTTTAAAATCTACTTATGTTAGAGTCAGGTCTCAACAATCTAGGCACTACATAAGGAGGCTTTGAATTATAAATAGGAATGTGCTCACACATCCACACTTGAAATATAATTATAATCAGTTTACAAATTATATGATGAACAATAATATATAAACTAATTTAACCTAACTTACAACCAATAGATTTGAAAAGCCTTTAAAAATCGGTGCCTTTGGCATTTTAACAAAATCTTATGGTTTTCCCTGGAATGTTACTACCATACCAATCACTTCCATTTGAGGAGTCGTGAACTTATATACTACTTCACGCCAATTATATCTACCTAATTGTTTCAAATTATTTATATAGTCAATTAAGGATAACACAGGTATTCTAGGAACACTACTCCTATCATAAAACAAAAACCATGTAAAAAATAGAGAATATATAGTTGACAATACAGTTTGGCGAAACTTGAATTCTCAGTCGATCTTGTCATCTTTATGTAATTCTCTAAGTCTTTGAAATAAAATCAAAATCTTTGAATTACTCTGAATATAGTGGGTTGGAGGCCTCATTTAACTTGATTGGAACTGTCATTCTATTGTCAGGTAGGCCAAGAATCAAAGAGATATCTACCTTGGTGAATTTCAATCTTTTTCCATGAAAAATAAAACATTGTTGCTTCAAATCCCAATTGTCAAACATATTTTGGGTCAAACCTCTGACATGTTTATTCTTAGGGATGTCCAGGACTCACACAAAAGGACTACTCTGAATCAACACTTCTTATTTAGTAGTCGATTTGATAGTATCAATAAACTTCCTGAACCTACTTAGGTTGCTAACCCAATCCATCATTTTTACTTTGACCTCTATTGAGGAAACTAGGTTAGGCAATCTTGGTACTTGTAGATGATGTTTTTGAAGCCATCAGTGACTGAAAAATATTAAAATGTAATGTTAATTAAACATGATCATGATGGTGCAACAATATGATTAAGTACAGAACCTAACAATAATTGCATCGTAAAGATCTTAAACCTTAAAATTGATTACTCTTATCTACGCATAATCAATAACACCCCTCTCCAAAATCTATTACTTCCTAAAATGACAATTTCTGTCTTAAAATCAGCAGTGCCCTACCTTCGAAGCAAAAAACAAGGATACTCTTCTTAACTTCAAGAAATCTATGTAATTTTCCACCTACTTACTTCAGTTATGGTATTGGCCAAGGGGATGCATGAGAAGATTATCGCTAGAAGATCGCCACTCACTCACCTCTAACGAGAAGACATCTTGTACTTCGAATGTGCCAGACCAGAGAACATGCAGTTTGAATTTAAGTTATTATGATCAAGATCAGGTTAACTAAGTATAATGGATCGATTTTGTATTGTGTTACTGGTCTTGGAATATCAACAATAAACTGGTCTCACACCTTATAGTATGTTGTTAGTGTGTAAATATCAGCAAGATAGTGTTGCTATTCCATGAATATCAGCAATAACGTGTTGCTAGTCTTCCTAGATCAGTAACAGAGAGTAACAAGTATTATATTGTGTTGTTGGTGTGAAAATACCAACAACACGTTGTTACTGTTCTAGGTGTATCAACAACACGTTGTTGTTGTTATCGGTGTATTAGGAACATAGTGTTGCTGGTCTTCCTAGGATCGACAACAAAGTGTTCTAACAGATATTATATTATGTTGTTTGTCTGCAAATACCATCAACACATTGTTGTTGTTCTAGAGTTATCAGCAATAATGTGTTGTTCTTCTCCCTAGGATAAGCCACATGAGTGTAAAAGTCATTGTAGTGTTGCTAGTGTGAAAATACCAACAACATGTTGTAATTGTTCTACAGTTATCAGCAACAACATGTTGTTGATAACTATAGAACAATAACAATGTGCTATTGGTCTTCCTAAGAACAACAACAGAGTGTAACAGGTATTGTAGCGTGTTATTGGTGTTATCTGACACCACTATTAGACAAAATAATTTAGTTCATGGACTCCAATATGTTGGTCAATTTTTAATTTTTTATTTTTAGACAATTGTAACTCCATCAGCCGGTTTCATCACAAAAGTGGCTAATGTACCTATAGACCTTTGATTGATCCCAAATAAAGATCCATGCGCTCATCTAGGACTCCTCAGTAAACTCATGCCATCAAACACAACCATGATACAATCTATTGAATCATGTTGTTTTACATATATGTTTCCAGCATGGTACATGATGTCGGAGTCTCATTATAAATTTTAAGACGCTAATACCCACTATCTAACAACCCATTTTAGTTCATGGGACTCCAATATGTCGGTAAATTTTTTATTTTTCATTTTTAGACATGTAGAGGTCCATCAGCCAGTTTCATCACAAAAGTGGCTGATGGCCCTAATCACCTCCCACTCACAGGAAAGCAGGCCTGATATGCTCATCTAGTTCACCCAAATATATCTATGGAATTCACCATCAATGCGATACACATTTCTCAAAGTAGGTTTTTTTTCAAAGCAAGCACCAATTCAACATTCATGATTTTGTAAAATTCAATATCATTCTACACATGTACTTGTCTGATACAATCTCTTATTATTCATTACCAATGATGTGGGTTCTTAGACTTGGGTCCAATCAATCGACTACACCTCCTTCGACTAGATTTGAAGGCGAGAATGTGACGTGGTAGTCAAAGTCAAGATGACATAGCAGCCCTACTCCAAAAAGAGTAATATCCCCTCATTTGGCCTGGGCAGTTCCCCCAGTGTTAAGGTTCTTAGATTAACTAGACCAGAGTTTAATCCGACTAGAGGAAGATGGTAAGTCGTTAAGTCAAGCGAACCAAGGAGTATAATGTCTCAAGAGTAGCCAGATCTTAGGAAGGTCAAGTTTAAGGTCGGTCGATCTTACATATCGGCCAGAATAACTGACTCACTCTACAACATATCAAACATAAATGACAGTGTGCATATGCATTCGTTTGGTCTTAAAGTCAGACAAGCATGTATGCTCTGATCGTACGAATATTCGGTCAGGAAATAATGCAATGTAGCTACATCTCTTTGTAACCCCTTATAGGCCAAGGTAGATAAAAGGACGACCGGATCTGCAGCACATATTCTTCTATTTTTATCTGGATGGGATTTTGGCCAAGTATAGGTTATCACAAGGGCTCCTAGGAAGTAAGGGCTACTACATTATTATTTTGGCTCAAGTAGATCCCCAACATGACTAAAGCACTATATCATTTTCTAACCAAATATTACAAAGCCATATAGAATATAACAAGATGACCGACTTAAGGACCGATCGGGTTATGCTCAACAGATAACAGCCTAACAGGACAGCCAGCTTAAGGACCGGTCAGGTTATATTCAATAGGCCACATCAACCTAATAAGACGACCAACTTAAGGACCGATCAGGTTTGCTCAACAAATAACATCAGCCTAACAGGGCAGCCGACTTAAAGACCTACCAGGTTATATTCAATAGGACACATCAACCTAATAGGATGACTAGCTTAAGGATCGGTCCGGTTATGCTAAACAGATAACATTAGCCTAACAGGACATCTGGTTTAAAGACCGACCAGATTATATTCAATAGGCCAAATCAACCTAACAGGATGGTCGTCTTAAGGACCGACCGGGTTATGCTCAGTAGATAATATCAGCCTAACAGGGCAGCTAGCTTAAAGATCGACCAGGTTATATTCAATCAACAACAACATATCAACAGGGTGGCTAGCTTAAGGACTGGCCGAATCATGTTCAACAGATAATATTCTGATAAATTATCATAATAACAACTTTGTGTCAAAGAATATTCTTCTAGAACCTTTTTCAGGAGTCATCATGTCTCTCACTAACAGACCAATTGTAACAACATATTTCTTAATCAACCTCAGCGATAATAGAAGCTATAAATTATACAAGAGGTATACATATGGGTAAGAAGAAGATTCCTTAAATAATTATGGTGCATCGCCTAACAATCTCTGACACACTCCGCCACCTCATGATTGTGGAGGTTATGTGAGGTGGTACATAAAAAGGGAGTCCTCTCCGTGATGAAGGTACGTTCACTGCCATCTAAAACTCTACTCTCGCATACGTTGGGGCTATTCTTCATCCATTTATGGGGATCGGGACTAACTTGAATGTCAAAGGGTCTTCACTAGGGACTCCCCCTGATTTCTAGGCACTGACATTTTGTTGGATCATTTGGTGGTATGAAGGATCAAAGGAGAAGCTTCTTTGGGAGAGAAAGGTCTTCTGATGGTCAACCATTCATCTACCATACCCAGTGCGTCATCTCTGTAGGTCTCAGACGGGATCAAATTTGGCATTGTCTGTGGAAACTTCGCCTGAATCTAAGAATCAGATATGGAGGAGGCTGGAAAATTCACCACTGTTACTTTGACGTAAGATGGCCTAGATCTACTCATCAACACTCAAGTCCAAAGAGCGTTGCTATAGCAACAATAATAGCAAGGAGCTCCCGGCGGTGTTTTGATGTCATCTAATCTTGTTGCTTCAATGACAACTCCCCAGTGGGAAAGAAGAGTACTGGAGGAAGGTTTAGCCCATTTGCCTAGAGCATCTCGTTCACCAACTCCACACCACCAAGTTCTTTTTCGCATGCCACTTGAGCATATGGATCAAGAATAACCTCATCGAGAGTTTTCTAGAGAAGTACCTGAAAGGCGAAGGGGAAAGACTCCAGCATGCTACAGCTCCCCTAAAGAAATTAGCACCCCGTTCGCTCAAAGGGTGCTAGAAGATAAGTTACCAAAGCATTATCAGAACTTGGCCATAAGGGAATACTTGGGGTTGACTGACCTTGAGGATCATCTTGTCAAATTTGAGCATGTTGCCCTCCTTCACCAATTTACTGATGGGGTAATGTGTCGGGTGTTCCTCACCACCTTCGGTGATTCCACAAAGAGATGGTTTAAGCGACTACCCGTCGGAACTATTCGATGTTTCAAGAATTTCTACAAGGTTTTCCTTCACCACTTTACAAGTAGTCGACGCTACCAAACGACTGCCCTGAGTCTTTTCTCACTAAAATAGGAGTCTAAGGAGTCACTAAGGTCCTATATTAAAAAATTCAACTAAGTGGCTATAGATATTCCTTCCTCACTACCAAGATCCTGATGAACGCCTTCTCCCAAGGGCTTGTCAATAATAATTTTTCCAACTCCTTGGTCAAGAGACCCCCAAAAAATTTTGATCATCTGTTGTATCAGGTGACCGAATTTATCAATGTTGAAGAGGTACAAGCCGCCCGGAGGAAAGACACCCTTGCACCAACACTGACTCCGGCACCTGATCATCGAGCACTACCCGCTCCTCCACTTAGAGGACCCCGAGCAACCCCTCAACCTCTTCATCATGAACCACGACCATAGGTTGTACAACATGTGGGGGTCAAGCAAGGAAAATACCCATAACCTCCTCAAGAAGCTCCAAGACGGTGGTGCACTCTTCACCGGTTGACCACCCATGACATGATAGATTGTTACACGCTAGCTAATTGCTAGGGCGATAATCATAGATTTCACCAACGCACCCTGTCGCCCAACCACCAACCCTACCAAAGATCGGATGGCTCGCTCAGAAGAAATTAGCGTGAGGCCAATCGACAATAGAGGACACCACCATCACCTGTGGACCGGACGCCAACTCCTGCTGAAACCAACTGGAGCTCCTAACCCGACAAGAGGAGAACAACAGTAATATCACCCAGGACAACATCAATATAATCTCTGGGGGCCCTACCGATGGTAACTCCAACTGAGCGAGGAAGTCACATTCTCGGCAGTTGGAAATTCATGCAATCAGTTCCAGTGGAGAATGGATAGTCATGCCCGAAATTAGTTTCAGGCCTAAGGATCTAGAGGGGGTGGAGATATCCCATGATGATGCATTAATAATCAAGGTTGTTATAGCCAATTATAGCATTTTTCATACTTTTGTTGACATAGGTTGTTCTGTTAATATCATTTTCAAGCAGGCATTTAAGCAGCTGCAAATAGACTCGATCGAGCTCCAACGCCACAGTGACTCCTCTGTATAGATTCATTGGTAATGAGGTCCAGCCACTTAGCCAAATAAAATTAGCCATATCCCTAGAAGAAGAACCCCTAATGAGGACGCGTTGATCAACCTTCATAGTAGTGGGTGTGCCCTTAGTTTACAATGTTGTTTTAGGTTGACCAGCCTTAAATGAGTTTCGGGCAGTAGTTTCCACCTTCTACCAAAAATTAAAGTTCTCTGTAGATAATCAAGTTGGGAAAGTCAGAGGAGATTAATTAACAACACGCAAGTGCTATGTTGATATAATAAAGACTGAGGCACACTCCGTACGGAAGATACAGCGGATGGAGGTCAAAGCCATTCAAGAGGTTCCACCTACCCTAGTCTATGAGGAAAAAGAAGAAATCCAAATTCGACCAGGCCAGCTAGAGGTTGTTACGCAAGTAGCAGCGACCTACCTGAAGAGCTTAAAAAGGAGTTAGTTTCATGTCTCACATGTAACAATGACGTTTTTGCCTGGGCGCCCGAAGAAGTGAACAGGGTGTCACCAACAGTCATGGAGCATGTACTTTATGTTTATCCAAATGCTTGACCAGTCAAACAGAGAAAGCGAGACTTTAGGGACGATTAGAATAAAATCATCAAAGAAGAAGTAGATAAACTACTGGAGGCAGGTTACATTCATAAGGTCCAATTTCTAAGCTAGCTGGCCAATGTAGTCTTGGTATCAAAGCCAGAGAATAAAAGGCGGGTCTGTATTGAATTCAGATATCTTAATAAAGTCTATCCAAAAGATTATTATCTGCTCCCTCGCATCGATCAAGTGGTGGATTCCACTTCCAGATGCGAATTTATTTGCATGTTGGATGCGTACCAGGGATATCACCAGGTTCTACTAGCCAAGGACGACCAGGAAAAGATCAGTTTCATAACTACCGAGGGAACTTATTGTTATAATGTCATACCATTTGGACTGAAGAATGCAGGGGCTACCTACCAACGACTCATGAACAAGGTATTTCGAAAGTAGATCGGGCGAAATATGGAAGTGTACGTGGATGATATCCACATCAAGTACCTCTGAGCAACCGATCTATGTGCCGACATGGAGGAAACTTGCAACACTCTAAGGCAGTACGAATTGAAGCTTAACCTCGACAAGTCTTGTTTGGAGCCAAAAGCGGGAAGTTCCTGGGCTATATTGTAACTGAGCGAGGGATCCAGGCTAATCTGAGCAAGGTGCGAGCGCTGCAAGATATGGCCCGCCCCT
>JBBMJZ010413094.1:11672152-11687381 GCA_037833815.1 Zingiber zerumbet
CGTTTTATGGTTGCAGGAGCGCATCATTCGGAGTCTACACGGTCAACAGGAGCGTCACGCCCCCAGCGTCCACCACCTCGACTTTTGGACAAGATCAATATAAAAATAAATTAATAATTTAGCAAAATAAATTAATTTATCAATCATACCATCCAAAATAAACTATATAAAATTAGACATTAAACCACTTAAATTTAGTATATTATTTATCAATATATAATAGTTATATATGTTTGTAGAAGATAAAATATAAATATATTCATAAAATTATATTCAGAAATCTATAATTTAATTTTATTCAAACTATGAATAAAGAAAAATAGGAACAGCGTTAAGGTAAACACTAAAATGACCGCCGATAATTGAACCATCTATATTCGGTGGAATGTTGTATGGCAAAGAATGTAACGGTTTTATCGGCTCAACGTTAAGGTAACGTTTATGTTCAGTGGAGCTGTTATAAACAAGGAAGTAGCTGATCCGATCCTCGAGTTCCTGCCCAGCAAACCCTTTGTCCCATCGACGCCAAAACACAGGGAATCTGCAGCCTCTTTCTGCGGAATTCGTGGGAATCGATAGAACTCGTGGGATCGATTTCGTCGTAGAAACCCGGTAATTCTGATTCCTTTTGTGAGCGCTTTCTTCTTCGCACGTATTTCCTTGTAGTTCCCCTACTTTTGTTTATTATTATTATTATTATTTTACTTTTGATAAGGAGCTAGGTTTTGGTGGATTCTGCTCGATATGCTGCTTTAATGCTCTATATTTGGTTGAGCGCAGTTTGCTTAGGAGTTCAAAGATAGGGAACATGTCTAACGAGAATCCTACTGAGATGAAAGAGGAGGTTCCAGAGGTAAGATTGCTCCTTGCCTCTTTTTTTTTCTGTACTTGTTTGTTCTATGCACTTGATGTCAGCCGGTTTACATTTGCTCATGTGCATTTCGGGCAATTTGCCAAATTTTGTGTCAATGGATGTTTTTTTCTCCCTGGTCATGTTGCTGCTGTTTGGTGATTGGCTAGGCCTACTTGTTTTACTTGTCTTTCAGCATTCATGGTCGTGTTAGTTGGAAGTTTGATACTGTAAATTGGGGGAAAGAGGATATTATGATGCAAGCCATTGATAAATAATCACTCTATGTGTATTTATAGACTCTTTATAAAACCCTAAGAATTAGTAATATGAGACTAAACCCACTAGACTAATACCCTATTAATCTGATAGCTCTAACATTCCTCCTTGAAGCTGGAGGATGTATATTATCTATGTCTAACTTGTTTCATGGATTTAAAAAGCACTCACGAATGAAACATAGATTAGGCAGAACAATGAAATAAGACACATGATGCTCCACTTAGGCGTTGT
Source organism: Zingiber zerumbet (assembly GCA_037833815.1). Lineage (NCBI taxonomy): Eukaryota > Viridiplantae > Streptophyta > Magnoliopsida > Zingiberales > Zingiberaceae > Zingiber > Zingiber zerumbet. Next base: position 11,673,516 of record JBBMJZ010413094.1, read on the forward strand.
CAGACTTGACGAAATAATAGACCATACAGCCAATGCACTGTTGAGCTTAGATCAAGATACGACCAATAATGTCTCTGGCATCAAATCAAGATATAACCTCAAGAACTAATCTTTCCAGCAGGTTTATTCTTTTTGAAGCAACAATCACATTAGCACGCAATAGATCGAGGGAAAAAGAAAGTGCTCGAGGGTCTTGTAGGAGTGATAGGTTGATAGATAGACCCTATGCTAGACTTATCAACATTGGAATAGGACATTTTGTTTGTTTGTGTCTTCACTAGCTTTAGGTGACACATATGTAACACACAAAGCTAATGTGGTTGACTGGTTGGTGTTTCGTGTTGAAGAAAGGCTTGCAGTCACATGTGGGAGAAGCTGTGGCAGGGTTGTGCTCCAGTGTGGGGTGGGAAGGAGGACATGAAATAACTACTTAAGATTGATGTTGTTGCTTGATTACCATGTGCACTACTGAATGGCAGCAGATAATTGTTTGACCCTGCTGCCTGTGACAAGAGAAGCAATGACTACAATGTGCTTCACGGATGAGGAAACAAAGGGAGAACAGTTTTCTGTTCCACCGAAAAGGTACGGCAGTTTGCGATGATGGAGGACAAGTACTGGTGGATGCAAGGCTTCTCTGCTTGTGGATGCACATGGACGTGCAGCTTTAGGGTATTTGTGGATGGATTCTCATTGATTATTTCCACCCAAGTATGCCTAAGTATGCGCGACTCTTTGGAGGGTATAGTGGATCACTGATGGATGCTAGTTGATTACTATCAAGGTACTTGTGGGAGAAGTCAACATGGACCATATTCAAGATTAAAGAAAAGGATGAGCTTTCCACTTGAATCTCCCCTCACTTGCTTGGGCTTTTTGTGACAGGCAGGGATAGAGAGAGAGGATTGAGAGATGGAGGGGTGAATACTTTTTCTGAAAACCTAACCCTGAATGGGGCTTTGGTACCATGTAGAGTTTGCCAGTTTGGAGAAAAGTAGAATATTGCATTACATATCATTAATGAATTAACGGTGTAATGGGTATATATATACATGATAAAATCTTAAATCTAGAGCCATTAACACAGGACTACACCCTTTAGACCACTAACCCTACCCTATTAATCTAACACCTTTAAGAGATATTTCATTGAACAACTTTAGCAAGTTTGGATTCATTTGTAGGACGATAATTTGTTTTCATTTTTGTCCTTGATTTTCAGATTTGTTGCTTCTCTGGACTAATATTGATTGCATTTGTCTTGAATGTTTTATTTCTATTTATATTTAATATGTTTCTGGTTGATTGCTTAGTTGGCTCCCTTTGATCCAACCAAGAAGAAGAAAAAGAAGAAGGTAGCTATTCAAGATCCTGCTGAGGAGGTAGAAAAGCTAGCTGAGAAAACTGAAAGCTTAGCAGGTATGATTTTTAGGATCCATCTCTGATCATTCAAAGTAGCTTTATTTTATTAGACTTTAGTACAGTATTTAACTTTCATTGATTAAGCTTAAAGGCTCAAACATCTTCTAGCTGACACTGGTATCTTGTTCCAGTTGATGAGATAAGTGGACCTAGTTTTGTGGGAATGAGGAAGAAAAAGAAGAAACCTGTTAGTAAATGCTTTGTTGCATGACCCTCATCCTTTTGTCCAAGTTCTATGCTGATTCTATTGCATAATGCCACTACTTTTTGTTATTTTAGGTTGAAACAAATTTTTTGAATGAAGATGATGGAGATGCTGGAGAAGAACCCAATGGTAGGACACTTCAGTGTAGATTATGTTGCTTCCATTTAAATGATAATATGAAGAGTTCAAAGCTGTTGGTAGTTGATAAAGCAGTCGATTATATCGCCACTCATTTGTAATCAGACACATTGCTTCCACAATTATTTAGGTGATCAGGTTGGAGAGGACGAGCTAAGCGAAGGTATTGTGTTAGGAGTTGTTCAATACCCGTGGGAAGGAACAGATCGTGATTATAAGTATGAAGAGGTATGGTGAACCTTGCCTTGAAGATTAAGTTCAAGGACTGTGCCTTCTGTGGTGGTGCAGATCATTTGATTTTTTTTTTATTATTTTATTTTCTTGCTTCTGTCATTCTTTTATGTTGTGCTCTTATCATAATCTTGTATCAACATTTCCACAGTTGTTTTTAGAGGATTGTTTATTTATATCAAAGGTGTTTAATATATTAAGATGCTAACATCTTGAACCGAGAGAACTTACATGAATGTCGAACTTTTAAGATTGACATGTTGTAAATAAAACAGTGTAGTAGTGTTTGGTTGTCAGAGACACTTTGTTTCTGAAAGACTAAACCATGGTATGTTATTAGTGGACAAGGTATGTACTAAATGGAAATTCTCAAAATGTTCTTATTTTATGGTTTATCTAAATTATAATTTAATGGCATAAAATCTGCTAACAATGTAATGCAAGCATTGAAGGCATATTACATGGCTGCTTGGCTTCAAGCTGTGGTAATGAATATTTATTTTCTAGCCTATATGGTCATGCTAGATTGAAGTAAGAAATTTATCAAGTATCTTGTCAATAATTGCTTCCCATCTTTGATGAGGAAACAGTAACAAGTCCTAACTAATTTGATGATTGACCAGACTTGTTCATATCAGTATATGGTGTGGTTTGTTCAGCTGTAGTGGCTGGTGTGAACTTAAAAAGAGATGGGTAAATATAGTATCCTGTTTGACTTATAAATACATATCATTATGACCATGCCATTCAATACCTATGACGAAGTTTTATTAAAAAAAGGGCAGCCCGGTGCACGAAGCTCCCGCTATGCGGGGTCCCGGGGAAGGATCCATTGTACATAGTCTTACTCTGCTTTTTGCAAGTGGTTGTTTCCAGGATTCGAACTCGTGACCTTTTGGTCACAAAGCAATAACTTTACCGTTGCACCAAGGCTCCCCTCTATGACGAAGTTTTATTGCAGATTGAATTTTTTTTGGTTGGAAAGAATAAGAATAGCAATTATCTAGATATTTCATATTGTCTAGACAATATTAGTTGCATGATTATGCTATTTACAAGATGAAAACTACAGTTTGGCTCTAGGTTTTGATAATTTTGGTTCATGATGATTTTCACAAGCTTGATTAGTTGCAAGCCTCCTAAGGCACTAATAAACTGCATGATGGATGATGAATTTGTAAAAAAAAAAAATATTTGTAAAAGTTACTGATAGACTAGAACAGAAAGTTTCTGCATGGAGTCTTTAATTCGGAGATCTATTATCTTAATAAGATAGTCAGCATGACATTATTGCTAATGGATATAATTTGTGGCACACAGACTTCTATATCCCATATTGGCGTATGTCGAGATCTCTTATTGAAGTTGATGAGTTTTCTTGTTATCATGAATTCAGAATTGCACACCCTAAGTTAACAAATAACTACAAACTTATTACTAAATTTGATAGGTTAATGACTTACACCAAAAGCTTAAGCTATTTTGAAAGAACTGATATCATTATCCATATAAAATAATATAATATGCATTTATATCCATTCCCATATGTGTGATTGGATACCATTGGGTTTTCATTCCTAAACCCAAAACGTGAATTAATTATGCAAATATTGCTTAAATATTGCTAATATGCAAGATTCAGACCCATGCCATGTTGAAGTCTATGAAAATCCATTCCATCTCAAAATATCTAGGCATTTGGGAGGAGACACCCTCCTTTATATCTAGTTGTGCCAGGCCATGGGATTTGAAACGGTGCCTATTAATGTTTAAACTTTAAAGTAAGCGTACCTTGTTCAGATTTCTTTGGTTTCAGCATACTGCATACGCTTTTTTTATTGGAAAATCTTTTACTACTTAGCTATTATAACGGGGCACACATTGCCCCAATTGTGCTCATTATGCAGCATTGATTAACATACACAGGAATGCTGAATCTTCTAAATCGAATTCTTCATGGGATAAATGTTGTCTCGAATTGTCTGGCATGTGTTGACTTTGTGCTTCAGTTTTTATGCCGGTTCTTGTAATACATTAAGATATTGTGCATTGCTTTTCCTGACTGTCTATCATGCATACTGTTTTCTAAAATTCTTATCTTGTTCAACAACAGAAATTGTTTCATCGACCATTAAAACACTGTTCTATTGTTGATCATCCAGTTGCTAGGTAGGGTATTTAATATACTACGGGAGAATAATCCAGATCTTGCTGGAGATAGGCGTAGGACGGTGATGAGACCTCCACAAGTTCTGAGAGAAGGAACCAAGAAAACAGTGTTTGTTAATTTTATGGACCTCTGCAAAACGTATTTACTTTTCTCTTCCTTTTATAGCCTTTGCAATCCTTTTGTATCCTCTATTTAGTTTGTTTCATTCGCTTGTTGGTATGAATCTGGATTATGGTTCACTTATTAAAGATGGCTATTAACTTTTATTTACTAGATGTTTTATTTTTCCCCATTTGGATTATAAAAACATAGCTATTTGCTAAGCTATAAGGTTTCAAAAAATGAATGCTGGTGCCATGCTGTGGACCAATTGGACAGTGCATAGACAATATGCAGAGGCATATAATGTCTTATTAATAATTATTAAAAAAATATTTACATTGACAAAAAAGACTTTGCTCATGTACAAAAAGTATATTAATTAACAAGTCTTATTTATTCTGTCACTATTTCACATAGAAAAATATATGCTGATCATACAATGCATAAGACATGAAACATAACAATCAGTCTTAGTCAAATTTAGAATCAATGATATATAATACAAGCAACATGCATATAATTAATATTTCAAGTCTTTATCACAAGTGTTTATGTTAACATGAGTTACGAACCATTAAATAGGGTTTTTAGCAAAACATGATTCTTCAATCTGCAAGTGCCAAAACTTAGAGGAAGAGTCACGAACATAATCAATGATGCTCATTATATTTCTCTGTGAAAAGCAAGGCAGTTGAACACTTGGAAGGCACAACCATATTTTGCCAAAGTATGGTTAAGTGCTAGTGTTCAGGAGGGATTTGCAGCCCATCCTTCACATCTGAGACCAAAAAATTAGGAAGTACTACGTCATTTAACCCCTACTATCTATCCATGCCTTTTGGAATGCTATCTTTGGCACAGAATTATGCTTTACCCAATCATGTTTCCATGCCTTCCAAAGGTCATCACAGACTGGAAGTGATATGGATGATAAGAAAGATGCCTACTTTTTTTTCACTAGGTGAAAGTTAAGACATTTAGACATTTAGAATTCAGAAGGTATAGAATATAGTTTTGCACTCTCCAAGAGGCAAAGTTCCAAATAAAGGACACAATTATAATGAATGATGTTCCATTATGTTTCTTTGTGAAAACCAAAGCATTTAGACATCCAGCAGCACTGAACATGTTTTATAAAAGGATGATTCTGCTTGGAGTTGTTATTTTTTTTTACTTCCCTTTATGAGTTGTGCTAAGTTGCCATGTCAGTAGCTGTATTATTTTGCTTTGTTATTTGTTTTTTACTTTATGAGTTGTGCTAAGTTGCCATGTTGGTAGCTGTATTATTTTGCTTCTCGGATTAAAATCTCTCCATGATCATTGTGTTTAAAAAGAATAAATAGATCTGGCTGGCTGTCATTTGTTGACTCCGGCACTGTTGGCATTCAACTCTGGCAAGGTTCAATAGCTGGAGAGATTATGGTTAGGTCATGGGTGGCATCTAGTGAATGGGTAAGGAAAGTTAAGGGCAGAAGAAAAAATTGAAAATGGGCCTTAATAGGGACTTCTGGACTTCCAGAAAGTTGGAGCCTTTAATAGGCTTCTGAAAAAGGGGACTTTTCCCATTATTAATTATTAATATTACATATCTTGATATTATATAATCTAAATATAATCAGATACATAGCTACTTTTAATAATTTGATACTATTAATATGATTATGTAATCTGATATTAAATGATGCATTATATTCTCTGATATTTTAGTTAATTAAGTATTTAATCAGAGGGATGGGGGTATTCCAAAACCACTGCAGACTACTAATACGTTCGAAATTGGTACTGAAATCAAATTTTTTAACCTTGTTATCATAATCTCTAACCTTCTTGCTATTAATGTTATTGTGTAACTATCCTCAGTTGATGAGTCATGATAAAATAAGAAGAATTGGAACATAGGATACTCATATTCGCAAGTATGAAGCTTATTATTTTCAAGCTTTAGCACAATGTTTATGGGTTTTCTTCATAATGAACATTAACCACTATCACAATTCATGCAACTAAACTGTTTTAACTTTTTTGGCTAGTCATGCACAAAGTGTTCATTTATTTTATCTAGTGACATGGCAATATTTTAATGTCTCAGTTGGTAAAATAGAACTGTTTATATGCAAAATAGTCATAGACAATTGTGGTGAATGTAGGGAGATGATTGCTCATTTTCTGAAGGGGAGCTTTGGCGCAATAGTAAACAAGTTTGAATCGCATAAACAGTCTCTTGCAGTGTAGTGTAAGGCTGCGTACAATAGATCTAATGTGGTCCAACCCTTTTCCGGGATCCCGCATTGGCGGGAGCTTCATGCATTGACTGCTCTCTAATAGTATTTGCAGTTCTGATTAATTGGTCATTCACTTTGATTTCTATATTTCCAATGATGTCCAAATATAATAATTTGGCTTGTTTGGTCATGATGTTCTGTTCTAAATACCAATTGTTTTAATTAGCTCCGAAGGTAGGTCTTTTTTGTAGCCTTAAAGAATGGTTGCTTCCAGTAGGACAGTTTACTGTTTTAAATCAATATAAGCTCTGTTGTAATGGACAAAAATGAGCATTTTATTGGACTGATAATAGATATGAAGAATTGTAAAAAGTGTTTGCATTATGACTATGAGCTTGCACACATAAGGAGGGATTTTATATTTTTTATACAGGATGCACAGGCAACCAGAGCATGTGATGAATTTCTTGCTTGCTGAAATGGGTACTAGTGGTTCCCTTGATGGACAGCAGAGGCTGGTGATTAAGGGAAGATTTGCTCCAAAGAATTTTGAGGGTATACTAAGAAGATATATCAGTAAGTTAACTACACAAATTCCATCAACAATGGTCCTGTTTCTTGTTGAACCTGGTCTTCTAAATTTTGAACTGTTCAAACATCAGTAACTTAACTGAATTTTGGTGCAATTATTTTATATTGTTATATTTGTATTTGTGTACACATGTTGACAGTGCAGACGCGTTAGTGTACATGAAATGCAGATGCCCTCAGAAATTAATTGTTTGAATACACTTTCTTCTAGTTTCAGTTATGTATTTTATGCAACCTTAGAGGGAAATGCTAGGTAAATATTTAGAGAAATCACAATGAGTTATCTAGCAATGTGTCCAGACAGAAAATTTGAGGACCAACTTTCCCAAATTTCTGAAATTATGCTAGTGTTTTGTCTTGGTGAATTGAAATAGTTTATATCTTCATCTTTTCCTATTGGTTCCTAAGATAAGAAAACATCTCAGAACTCAGAAAACATGGGGGAAGTCTTATACAAATCTTGTACTTTAATCATTCAACGGGACAAATGGATTACTATATTTCATCATGATTCCAATTCATGCAGATGAATATGTTATATGTAATGGTTGCAAAAGTCCAGACACAATTCTCTCCAAGGAAAATCGTCTATTCTTTCTTCGATGTGAGCAGGTGAGAACTTCATTTAGTACCAACATTCTACTTTGTCAATTGCATTCAATCTTTGTTATTTGTTTTTGTAGCGGTAATGGTCAACCAATATGTATATTCCATGTCTCTAATTTTTGCGCCTGTTATCCTTGAATATGATGTTGATTATTTTTTGTTTCATACTAGTCTGTTTCATAGTTCAGCTTTGATATTGAAAAGCTAATTAAAAATTGTTCTCTTAGTCGGTCTCTATGATGACTCATACTGCATTTAATAAATGACTCAAGATGATGACTTTGATGAGTTGTGAATATTGGTTAAATTTTTTGAATTTCTAACTACAATAACTTGCAAAACAACGCATCTAAAAGAGATTTGTACTGCTTGTAAAGAATGTCTTGGATCTAGTATGATATCATTTACAGGACAAAGAGTGGATGTTTAAAATGTAGAAGAATTCCTGGAGTGCTGTTTTGATTGTCTTGTCCTCTTGATCCTAAATAAATTTTACTACTGTTGAATATTCAAATCCTTTGTATTTTGGACTTAAAGAGTAATGACACATTAAAAGATGACCTTTAACTTTTATAGTTAGGCAAGTCCAATTGATTAGACTTGATGGCTCAAGGATAGAAAAGAGCTCAAAAGAAAATTACAGTTAATTCAAATTCAAAGTTATTTAAAAGACCTGAATGTTACTAATGATATCACGTCTCTGGTCAGCATGAGCAACAATAACTCTGTTTTACTCTTGTTTATTGTCGGGGAATGCAGTGCAATCCTTTCTTATTGTCAGTCTATCTCACATTTGATTCTGGGATTCACTTATTTTGACTTGATTATGTTTATTAAAACTGCAGTGTGGTTCTTCGCGGTCAGTAGCACCCATCAAAGCTGGTTTTGTGGCTCGAGTTGGCCGCCGTAAAGCTGGCACATGATCAGAATGATCTCCATCTCAATAATGCTACTCTTCAACCATTTCAAGAGGCTGTGCTTTGTTGTTCGTTTGCACTCATTTGATCGTTGCACTTTTTAAAACAGTTTTGTGTCGTGCGAATCTTTTGTTGAGAAAAGTTGTTGCTCTGACTAATACATACTGTTTCTGCCTTCTTTATCGTCCTGTTGTCTGCTTTTGATAGCTCGTGTCCTTATTCTGGCGGTATTGAGTACAAGATGGGGCTTGCTTGTGCTGACAATGCCACATTTGTATCATAAAAATCAGCCAAACAGATACCTCTTTATGGTATTAAAATTTTATTTTATTTTTTATCAAACTGGTTATGGGCTAAAAGATTACTTTTATTTCCAAATTATGAGGATTGTTATATCTCACTAATATTGTTTCTACTACTTTAAGATAATTTTTGGCACTCGAGTAGTATTGAATTTTGTTTTTTCAAGGCCGTAAATAGGGCTTTTTGTAACATATTTTATTGAAAGGAATACTATTATGAAAGCATAGTAATGCTTATAAATAAAATTAAAGTCATACGTAATTGTGTTTTAAATTAAAGTAAGGTTACAATTTTTTATAAAAAAAAAATCAAAGATATTTTTATTGAGGTATATTTTTCTTGGGGATAATGTTAAATGGCCAGAATTTGTATACATGGATATTTTATATATTAATTATATGCATATGTTATTATAATTGGGGGATAGAGATTTTTAGTTGGTTAGATTTTAGCCAACAAGATTTATTATTTTTTTTGGCAAGACTAAGGGTACTTGAACTCTAAATGAATTGAACATTTGACTTGGAGTTGTTTATATTAATTAAATGAATAAGTTTATATATATATATATATATATATATATATATATATATTTGTAAATTATGTTAATTAATAAAATTTTATTAATATACTAAATAAATAAATAAATAAAAATTTAAAATTATTAAATAAATTTATATTATTAAGTTTAATAATTAATCAAATAAATTTAAAATATAAAAATTTTAAATAAATTTGAATTTAGAGTTTAATAATTAATTAATTAATTAAATTTGAATTAAATTTAAATTTATAAAAAAGAAATTAAATTAAACTTGAATAATCATTCCAACGATTTATTTCATTTTAAGTTTAACTTAATTTAATTATTTTATCAAATAAATTAAAATATTATAAAATTTATAATTATTTTATCAAATAAATTTAAAATACTAGAAAATTTAACTCTAATTTATCTACCTTCCTACTTAAAATTGAGATCTTGATAATGTTTATCCAAATTATACTTTCTCAATTTATTATATGGTTTTCTTTATTCATTTCCAGATTATCCTCAATTATTTCTCAAAAGTTGGATTTGTACAGCTGAAAAGGTACAGAAAAGGCATCGTTAGCATCCATGTTGTGCGAGGTCTTGTCATCTTCCATGGTTATCCTGTCTCTCTCTCTTCATCATTCCGAAGCACCATAAGAACTTGCTTCCAGCTTGAGTTCGTCCTTTCCATCCTCTCACCTCTCAAGGTTCGGATCGAAGACCATTTCGCTTCTGATTTTCCTTCTTCTAAGTATCCACCATTGAAGAAGGAAGCCTTCTCGATTTCAGGTAAGCAAAAGTTCCATCTTTTATACTGAAATGAATCAATAATCTGAATAGATTTGCCAGAAATTAATCTTTGACCATTTTAATGCTTATAAAGATATATCTCCGCACAAAAGATGGTGAAAAACCTCTTCGTATTAATTTTATCCAGGAGAACATTCTGAATCTCTAATTTCCATATAATTTTTCTGGCATTTTAATGAACCGCATATGCAGATTTCCGGATTTCTCATTTTAGGTACCTAATTTTGATAATACAAAGATACCCCTTCTCCTTCTTTCATAAAATAATTATATGTGTCCCTTCGGGATGGTCTAGTAGCTAGCGCATGAGCTATTGTCACAATGAGATCTAGGGTTCAAATCTCGGCAAAGCCGAGATAAAATACCTCCCTTATGTACTAGTCACTATTCTAAAGGCTAGTAGCCGCCCGTGATTTACCTCCTCCGTATTGGCCCTGGGACGGGTTGGAGGGGGCGCTGAGAGCGAGCGTATTCGCCTTTTGCCACAATAAAATAATTACATGTCCCCTGGAGACGATCTAGTGGCTAGCACATGAAGTGTTGCAATCATGAGGTCTGAGATTCGAATCTTGGCAAAGTTGAGGTAAATGTCTCCCTTATGTACTAGTCACTATTCCAAAGGCTAATAGCTGCCAGTGATTTTCCTCATCCGTGTTGGTCCTGGGATGAATTGACGAGGGTACTAGGGGCAAACGTATTTACCTACCATGAAATAATTACATGTATTTACGTGCACATCTTAAAATTTTTGTTCTATCTATTAAAAATTTATTATTCTCAATTTATATTATTAAATTTATATATAAGGGCATATAGAATTTTTAGAATTATATTGGTTTTGATTAAAAATTAAAATTAGTTGAGTGACGTAGAAAACTTGGAATTATTTTAACCAAAATTAATATATTTGTGCTCTCATATATGAATTTAACCGCGTAAATTAAGAGGAATGAATTTTTTCATAGGTAAAGTAAAAAATTTAGAGATGTGCATCTAAATCCATATAATTATTTGGTAAAGAAGAAGGGGTATAATGAGAATTCACTATATGATTTTAATATTATGAAAGTTAGGTAGTAAAATAAGAAATGAAATCCGAAACCTGCATGAGCTGCTCAGTATGTCCTGTACTCAATGTTATAATTCATGTGTGAAGGTGTTTTGGTGCTTGAATAGTGTGAAACGTGAATTATGAGGTCGACTATGGCACTTAGTTCTGACTAAGCTTCCCTTGGTCTATATATTTTTTGATGAAGACATGCTAATAAATTCTACACTTGTGTGTGAAATCTAGACGAAGACTTGTGTGTGAAATGTAGACGAAGATGTAGACATGAAATAAATATGTCGATGACTTATTTAGTGTTGGTTTTCAGTAATAATTATGTGTTTAGTTTTAGGATAGGAAAGTATGATTAATGTAGGGAAAATGTGAATGAAAAAAGTGATAGATATGGAAAGAGACTGACTTCATTGTGTTCAATATGGATGGGATATTGGTCCCACATGAAAGGGTATTTTTTTTTTTTTTTTTTTTGACTCGAGTGCATTGTGGTGATGAGGTTGTAAAGATATATAATACTTGTGCTCATATAGGTGCACATTCAGGGCCTAAATTATATTAAATCTAGGTGACTTGTGTAGGAGCACGACTTGTGCGCGTCAAATATCAGAATGATCGGGATAAAATTTTCTCAAGTGGATCGATCTATATTTTGCCACTGAAATAGTTTTTTCATGTATATATAATGAATACATTAATGTGTTGGATATGAAATTGTTGGATATTAATGGTGAATCTGTAACTGTCCTGACAGAAACGATAGTGGTTACTTGGTCATTCAATGTTACTTAAGGTAAGGAGGCTACGTCCTCTAGTAGAAAAGTAGATATAGAAGCACATAACTCCATCAATCTTTATTTCCTCTCATTTCTTTCTTTCTACCGTGCATTTTGATAGCAGTCTTTTTCATAATAACATTTGGATACATGCTCGGTTAATCGTGAACAACGCATGCTCAGTTGCATACATGATTGTACCATTACATCTTGAAAAATAAATATTCATCTTAACATTAAAGTATCGCAGAGGGGACGAATCTATTTTAAAAAAACTAATCGAACATAGATCTCGACCCTAGTTTCTCGTGCCACCTTACTCCTATCACCTAATCCTTATTGGTCAAGAGACCATTTTTAGTGTCAGGAGGCGATACTTGGGTGTCAAAGACATGCCCTGACATGCTCCACTTTCTTCCTACTACAAACAATCAAGACCAATCCCTAGGTGTCAAGTAGAGGCTTGTCTTTTCAGGTGTGAGACATCTCATGGTCTGAAAAATACCTTTCTGTATCTGACCTTTAGGTGATCGTCGCAACTCCCATGAGAGTTAAGGGAGATAACACGACTAAAGGAACTAGGTGGCATGGGAGGAAACATCCTCCCGGATGGCTCTTGTGGCTAGTTTGGCAAGGTCCCCTGGCGGACTATTAGTAAGCAGGGCAACATTGGAAATAGTAAAAAAGGATAGTCAAGGAGAGGAGTTCAAAGGAGATATTCCCATGAGGGGTGCTCTCACTAGCCTAGGTAGCGGGTCATGGATGTTCCCAAGCGGGGATGTTCCTATGCCGCCTATAAGCTATAGAGTGTGAAAACTAGTAAGGGTTTCCCCAATTACCTTCAGATGGATTCGATGATGTTTTTAATGGTGTTGTTCTCAATCTCCTACTTCTAGAATTTGTGAGGACCTAGTTTTCCAGATGATGTTTCCCTTCTAGCCTCCTCCATCAGTCTTGCGTCCCTCAGATGCCTCCCCATCCTTCACGTCTTGCCTTCTAAAGCTTCCATCGGCCTTGTCATTGTTGTCGGGTCTTCCTTTGCTAAGAGGTCGCGCCTCCGAGACTTCATTCATTGCTAAGTCACACTTGGACTTACGTTACCAAGACTACATACTTGGACTTACACCGCCAAGACTCATCCTTGGACTTTCTTTCTTTGCCAAGATCACACTTGGACTTTCCTTGTTATACATGTATCTTGCACACTCACAATGCATATCAAATATAACAATAAACTTAACTTAAACTTTTGTCCAAACATTAAAAGCTAGGGTCACTAGATTGCTCCAACAATCTCCTCATTTTTGATGTTTGACAACCCGTTTAAGTTTGGGAAATAATATAGCAATAATAATGCAAATAAACATGCAATCTACATATGCATAAATCATGGAACCTAATCCTAGACTCCCCGTCACCTAAGCTCTCCCGCAAAGGCAAACTTCTCCCCCTTTGCAAATAAATGAACAATCGCTCCCCCTTCACCTAAGCTCCCCTACAAAGGCAAACTTCTCCCTATTTGCAAATAAATGAGCAATCGCTCTCCTTTCACCTAAGTTACCCTTTGAGCTAGGATTTTTTTTTGCAAAAGTGTGTAAGTTTTCCACTTAAACATAAACTTCTCCTCCTTTGATATACATCAAAAAGAGCTCTAACAATATCCCAATTATTAGACTCTTTGACCTCTAATGACCATAAACATTATGTATTAATCCCCCATAAGCTTACATATATATTCATCACTCTTTTGGTCATTTATAATGCTGAAAAATATT
>JBBMJZ010413094.1:11745109-11757709 GCA_037833815.1 Zingiber zerumbet
GATAAAATTCCTAGCTCAATGGGGAGCTTAGGTGTAGGGGGAGCCTTGTGATAGGTTCTTACTTAGCCCTATGATAAAATCCTAGCTCAATGGGGAGCTTAGGTGTAGGGGGAGCCTTGGGATAGGTTCCAATGCATGGTGCATTGTTTTGGCGGTGTAAGTCCAAGTGTGTAGCCTTGGTAACGCAAGTTCATTCGATGGTGTAAGTCCAAGTGTGTAGCCTTAGCAATGTAAGTCCATTTATTTTAGCATGTTTATTTGCTATTATGTTTTCCCTAACTTAAGTGTATTGCCAAACATCAAAAAGGGGGAGATTGTTGGAGCAATCCCAATGATCCGTGCGACCATGTGTTTTGGTGTTTGGGTAAATGGTTTAAGTTAGGTTCATCCTTATATTTGATATGTGTATTTGAGTTGTACAAGTTTGCAGGATACACATGTGACTCAGGTTGATGGCTTCAGGTCCGGTGAAGGATGGAGCATCCGAGGGATTATGGACAAGGCAGCGAGGACAAGGGCCGAGGGAAGTGACTTTGAGGCATACGCGAAGGATGACAATGGGGATGAGCTACGAGCTTGAATGCATCCGAGGGATGAGAGAAAAAGGAAGTAGGCTTGAAGGCAAGAGGCCAAGACTGCAAAGAAGCGTCAAAAGAGTCGTAAGGGTGAGGGTCTGAGTGCTGAGAGATTGTACTCGGGGTAAAATCCTAGGTTTAGGGTTTTACTGTAGCAGCTACTGTAGTAATAACTGTAGCAGTCGACTATATGTTTTAGTAGCTGACTGGTGTAGTCGACTGGGCAATTGACTGGGAGCGAACAGAATGCTTCTTTTCTCTCAGCCAGTGTAGAGCAGTCGACTGCTAGTTTTAGCAGTCGACTGGTATCAAGCCGTTGGGATATAATGGTCAAATTTCCACAGAGGGTAGTCGACTGCTAGTTTTGGCAGTCGATTAGTAGGCGGGGTTTCCAACCCGCGGGCTATATAACCAAAGCTTGGGAGCTTGGTTATAGCTGACAAAATTGGACTTGGTTAAAGTCTAATTAGTAGTCTACTAGTGCTCAAGAGATCTTTGTGTGCCAAGAGGTCTTGGTTGGAGTTGTGGTGAGGTTTCTCCACCCATAAGGAGGTTGAGCTAGCCGAAGTTTGTCGGGGGCTAATCCACCGATGGATTAAGGGATCGTCTATCTTACGGACACGCTGTGGAGTAGGAGCAAGTTATCTCCCAACCACATAAACGCCTTATGTTAGGGTTTGTGTTTGGTTTGCTGTCTTCTTCCTTCTTGTTTTAGGTTAACTTTCATATTTGTTAGTTTGTTTTGTATTCCATTGTGCACTAACATTATAGGAAGTGACGTTTTAGGTGAGACGCTATTCACCCCCCTTCTAGCGGTGTTAAGGTCCCAACACCTCCCTCCATATCCGTGGGGCCGATATTAGGGGGGTCGTTAATGTAGTGGATGTACATTTTTTTGGGGAGACAAGGAGACTCCATGCATGAAGTTGCAGTGAATGAGAAGTTCATCCGACATCAGGTGATCAATTGATTGGTACTCAGAAAATACACTCATATTATACAATCAATCGATTGTTAATTCCATTAGTCGACTGATGTCGATTTGAGAGAAAATAGAGGTGAGTGGTACTCGCTTGTTTCACTTGACTAATGGGTATCAATCGACTGATGTGGGGCTTCAGTCGATTGATGTTGAGTAGGAGTGCCCAGAGGCGAGTGGGACTCGTGTGCTCCACTCAACCGATGAGAATCAATCAACTGATATGGGATATTAGTCGACTGATAGCTAGTTGGAAAGCATAGAAGCGAGTGGGACTCCCGTGCTTCATCCAACCAATGGATATCAGTCGACTGATCTAGGACACCAGTTGACTGATGTCGAATTGGAGTGCAAAGAAGCGAGTGGGACTTGCGTGCTCCATTCAACTGATGGATATCAGTCACCTAATGTGGGATATCAGTCGACTGATATTCAAATTGAGACAAAATCAAATAGGTTTCAGAAGCATCAATGGTTGTTCAACAATATGGACAATTGTCAGAAGACCATATCAGTCAATTGATGATATATCATCAGGTATGCCTTGAAAGGCTTCCCTAGAAACTCTTTATGGTCATCCATGGTCAAATTAAATGAATTATTTTATGAATTTGAATTGCATGAGGAAGTCAATGCAAGCCATAATGAGCAGTGTATAGCTTTGGTTTCAGGTGAAAAGAGCAAGGAGAAGAAAAAAAGGAAAGGAAGGAAGATACCTCATCTGAATCTAATCAAGAGACTGATAATGAGGAAGAGATGTCATCCAGTGAGATGGCGAATTTTGTAAGAAAAATGATGAGAATATCTCAAAAATTCAACAAGAAGGGTGTCAAAAAGATCTTCAATCACAACAAAAGAAGAGTTAAATCTTTTGTGGATTCCAAGTCTAAGACTGATATGGTTTACTTTGAGTGCAATAGGAAGGGACACCTCAAGTATGATTGTCTAAAATTAAAGAAGCAAGAAGAAAATTTTAAGAAGAAGAATGCCTTGAAAGCCACATGGGATAAATCCTCCACGAGCTCATCAAAAGAAGAGGAAGGGAAGAACTCAAGACATGTACCACTCATGGCATTAAGCAACGTTGAGAGTAGCGAAATGAAATAATCAAAGTGAGAATGTGGACGGCTCAAGTGAATCATCATCCAGTGATGATGAGGTAACCTCTCCTAAGCTTGATAAAATATATGCTACCATTGCATGTTTAATAAATGTTTTGTCAAAATTAAAAGGTAAAGTTAGGAAATTAAAAAAATGAACTGAAGTTATTTAGAGATGAAAATGTGTTATGTGAGACGTGCATGCATCATGGAAATCCTATGAACCAATTTGATTAGCTCAATGCATCCTTAAAATTGCAAGTAAATGGTCTTAAAAAGGCATTGGAAAAATTTAGTTCAAGTTGAAAATATTTAGACATTATTTTGGGAGCACAACAAACTTATTATAACAAATCAGGATTAGGATATAAACCAAAACAAAAGGAAGTTAAGTTTATGTCCTTACTTAGTAGAAATAGTTTTTTTCAAAATAAGACTGTGCAAGCTTGGGCACCCAAGAAATATGTTGTTAATGCTACCGGACCCAAAATATGGGTACGTGTTTAAGCAAGCATGTGCCAAGGGGGAGCATCCAACAACATGATTTATAGATAACGGACGCTCTAGGTATATGATGGGAGACTCACCAAAATTCTCATCACTCAAAAAAAATAAAGGTACTATTTCTTTTAGTAATAGTGGTGAACTTAAGGTTATAGGAATAGGAGATATCAAAATTTTTGAACAATTTATGATCAAAAATGTTTTACTTGTAAAAGGAATGACCTTTAATCTTTTAATTGTTAGTCAATTATATGATTCAGGATATAGAGTTGAGTTTAACTCATATCAATGTCTAATCAATATAGTGAACTAAACACTATCATACTCATAGGTCAAAAAAAAAGAAAATATTTATCAAGTTGAATTATTTAGTGCTACTAATATGTTTACTAAATGTATTATGTCTAAAGAAGAAGAGACTTGGGTTTGGCACCGGAGACTTGCTCACATCAATATGAGGAATATCAAAAGGCTATCAAAGGAGTTGGTTCAAGGATTGCCAAAGAGTTTCAAAAAAATAAATTATGTGATGCATGTCAAATGGGTAAGCAAACCAAGGTTGCCCATAAATGTCATAAGTACTTCAAATGCATTAGAGATTATCCACATGAATTTGTTTGATAGTAGTAGATATACCTCTTTAAATGGTAGTAGATATTGTTTTGTAATAGTAGATGATTACACTAGATATACTTGGGTGTTCTTTTTGAAACATAAGGATCATAGCTTAGATACCTTAATCACTTTTTGTAAAAGAGTAGAAAATGAAAAGAATCACAAGATAAACAAAATAAGAAGTGATCATGGAGGTCAATTTGAAAATGATAGATGAAAAAATTTTGCTCACAAAATGGATATAAATATGAATTTTCTACCCCTAGGGCGCCTAAAAAAAATGGAGTTGTTGAGAGGAAAAATAAATTTCTACAAGAGGCTGCTAGGAGAATGTTGAACGAATATTCACTCGATAGTTACCTATGGGCCGAAGCAATAAATATGGCATGCTATGCACAAAATCAAATCTTAATACATAGGTTTTTGGATAAAATACCACATGAGTTATGGTTTGGAAAACCACTTACAATTAAACACCTTAGAGTGTTTGGGTACAAAGTATACATTCTAAACGCCAAAGATCAATTAAAAAATTCTCAGCTAAGGCAGATGAAGATATTCTTATAGGATACTCCAATCATAGCAAAGCCTATAGAATTTATAATAATAGATCTAACATAATTGAATAATTCCTAAATGCCATTTTTATGAAAAATCCAACTTCAAAACCTACTAAAACAACCTAGGTTGAATTACAATTTGAATTGGAAAAATTATCATTAAATGGGGAAAATGATCATGGGGAAGAAAATCAAGAGAGTGAGAGTGAAAGAATAGAAAGGCCACCACTTGAGCATGTGATCACCACAACTCAAGAACCAAGACCCACTAGAACAACTGTTAATCATCCCTTAGATCAAGTAGTAGGAGATATTACACAAGGGGTGAGAACAAGATCATACTTTTGAAATGGAGGAAGTCAAATAGCATTAATCTCTTAAATTGAACCAAAAAACTATTGATAATGTCTTGCTTGATCTGGATTGGATTTTAGCAATGCAAAATCAATTATCTCAATTTGAGAGGAGTCAAGTTTGGAATTTAGTTCCTAGATTCAAAGAAAAATCAATTATTGATACTAAGTGTGTATTTCAAAATAAACTTGATGACAAGGGAGTGGTTGTGAGAAACAAAGTTAGGTTGGTGGTTAGAGGCTTTAATCAAGTAGAAGGGTTAGATTATGATGAAACATATGCACTTGTAGCTAGATTAGAGTCTATTAGAAAGATGTTACCATTTATGGCTCACAAAGGTTTTAAATTATATCAAATGGATGTGAAATTAATATTTTTAAATGGTTTTATTAAGAAAGAAGTCTACATTGAACAACCACCGGGGTTTAAAATTTTAGATTTTCCAAACCACATGTATAAGCTTAAAAAGGTCTTATATGGGCTTAAACAAGCACCTCGTGCTTTGTATGAATGACTGTCAACATTCTTAGTGTCAAAAGATTTTCATAGAAGACAAATTGATCCCACTTTATTTCTAAAAATAGTGAAAATGATATTTTTATGGCTCAAGTATATGTGAATGACTTTATTTATGGCTCAACAAATAAAGGTTATCTAAATGAATTCATAAATCACATGGAAAGTGAATTTGAAATGAGTTTGGTTGGTGAGTTGATGTTTTTTCTTGAATTACAAATTAAACAAACAAAAGAAGGCATATACATTTATCAATCTAAATAGGCCAAAAAAATTTTGGAATGAAAAATGCTAAAGAAATATCTACCCCTATGACCACTAACATAAAGTTAGACAATGATCTTGAAGATAAAGAAGTTGATCCAAAGTGGTACCATAGTGCCATAGGTAGTCTCCTCTATTTTACGACTAGTAGACCCGATATTTTATTTCTCGTGGGTATGTATGCAAGGTATCAGTCTTGAGCCAAGGAGTCATATTTATGTACCGTTAAACAAATTCTTTGATATATTAAGGGTACTCAAAATGTAGGTCTTTGATATCCTAGAATCAAAAATTTTAACCTTGTTGGATATTCCGATGCTGACTATGTCAGGTGCAAATTAGATCGAAAAAGTACTAGTGGTGAATGTTAATTTTTAGGTTATTCTTTGGTAGTTGGTCAAGTTGCAAACAATATTGTGTTGCACTCTCCACAACTGAAGCCGAATATATTCCTATGGGAGAATGTGCATCATAATTATTGTGGATGTCTTATACTTTAGAGAACTATAAACTTATTTACAAAAAAGTACAAGTCCTTTGTGATAATGTGAATACAATAAATTTGACCAAAAATCTAGTTCACCATTCAAGAACAAAGCACATTAAGATAAAATATCATTTTATTCAAGATCATGTGGCTAGAGGTGATATTTGTAAGTACTATGGGTTGGTTTTGATGTGATCAACTGAGTTAAGTTAGGCTCTACAATTTTGATCCCTTGTGTCTAAGTTTGTAAGGACTTAAGAACACAAGAAGTCGAGCAGAAGACGTAGCTAGCAAGAATGATGTCACGAGAAGTGAGTTGATGGGTTCGGTACATCTAAGAGACGAGAAGCTACGAAAGAGTACACTGATAGACTAGAAGGACACATATGACACTTCTGAGGGATGAGAATCAGGGGAGAAAGACTACTTGAGGAGAATGCTAGAGTTGGGTTCGAGTAAGCTCAACTCTATATGACCGAAGGATCACCCAAGCGACTAAACAAGCGACCAGACAAGTCAACATTGAGTTGACTTTGTCCAGGTGCCCAGACAAATCCCAACCAACTCAACCAGCCATTTGAGTCATTAGAGTGAGGATCAACATTAGAGTCCATGTTAGCAGACTCTAGGTGCCCGGACAAAGTCCAAGTGCCCAGGAAGACGATAATCTTCGGAAAGAAGCCATTGCAGAGTGGATCGAGTCGACTACGTCCAGCCACCTAGACTGGGTCCAAGAGTATGGGAGCTGTCATGTCAACCAATGGTTAACTTCAACCAGTGGGATATAAATAGAGCCCTGGTCCGTGAAGTTTGAGAACACATATTATGTACTCGAATTCTTTCTATTTTTAAAGTCTATGCTTTCAATGTTTATAAGATGCTACTCCATCTTCGTCATAGGAGATCTTCTAGTGGAGCTTTTCAACTACCTTGGATTAACAACCTCTCCGGTTGTAACCAAGTAAATTCATGCGCCTCTTATTATTTTTATGCATTTGTTTTACTTATTATAATTAACGTGTGTTCCTTGCTAAGCTTAGAAGAAAGAGAAGTGTTAACTTCATTTGTAGGATATATATTCATCCTCCTCCCGCCCTGGCCTTCTATTTGACCTACTGGGACCAACAAGTGGTATTGGAGCAAGGTTCACTTTAGAAGGACTAGCTGCCAACTGAAGTAACGAGAAAATGGCCAGATCTAGCATCTACCTGCTAAAGTTCGAAGGGGAGTTCACACTATGGAAGCAAACAAATGGAGATATTTTTTAAAACAGATTTTGATATCGTATTAATTATTAAATATGATTTTGTATCACCTAGAGATTAGCATGACGATGAAAAAGAAAAACATCTCTGGTGCAAAAAGGAGTAGACCAACTTTGTAGCCAATGGAAAAATAGAGTTCCATCTATAGAATGCACTACCTCCACAAGAAGTTAATCAGATCGGTGCCTACAAATCTGCCAAAGAACTTTGAAAAAAATTTTTGGAGTTACACGAAAGAACATAGGAGGTCAAACTCACAAGACGAGATATGCTCTAGAACCAACTCAGCAACCTCCAGCCTAAAGAAGGGGAAATGATTGCTCAGCTACATGCTAAACTTAAAGAACTGATCAGCGGAATCACTAACCTTAGAAAAATGGAAACAAATTTGGATTCTCTCCGATACGCTCTTAATGCTTTCTTAAGGACCCCACACTAGATATCAATAGTAGATTCCTATTATATCTCTAAGAATCTTGAAGTAGGTATCTTAGAAAATTTATTTTCAACATTATAATTACATGAAACTCGATGTGCAGGTCTAAGAAAGAAAAAGAAGTCAAATCAAAACCTAGTATTCAAAGCCAAAAAGATTGAGCCAGACTCAAAATCGTCGCTTGACAAAAACGAAGAAGCCTACATGGTAAGGAAGTTTAGTAGTTTTTTTAATACTAACAATTTTGGTAAGAAATAGGAAACGAAGCTAATCCAAAGCAAAAGGAAGTTTTGGTGCTATAACTGTCAAGAAGAAGGACATATCAAGGATGACTACCAAAAGTTGAAAAATAAAAGAAAGAAGAAAGATAGAGGGCCAAGACGATCAAAGCATAAGAACCACAAGACAACTTGGGATGAAACGTCTTCATCTGAATTTGAGACAGAGTGATACGCCAGACTTACGCTAATGAAAAGTCACCAAGATGAATAAAATGATGAAACTATGTCTGAGATGAGCATCGATGAAGGAGTAGCTTCGAATAATGAGTTTGATATGGTAAGTGAGGTATGACTCTTACCTCCCGGCCAACTGTATGATACAATTCAGATGCTATTTAGAAGTCTATGTAAAAATAGGACAAACTATATAAATGTAAAAATTACTATTCATGTTTAAAAGAAAAATTTGATAAACTGAAGGATGAAATTGCAAAGTTAAAAAGTAAAATAAAACTATTAGAAAATTTTGCATGCTCAAATCCTAACATTTTTCATAGTTTAAATTTTAAAAATTATAAAAGATTAAATTAATATTTAAGCAACTACAAGGGTCAAATTATAAAAGTGGCAAGAAATTACATCCCTAGAAAATACTTAACTAATCTAGTAGCAATGTACTTATTTTGGATTCCAAAATCCATCTTAACTAGTTAGATCCGTTGCTAGACATTTGAATTGTTAACATTTTTTTAGTTATTGCATAGTTAGTAAAATTAATTATTTCTTAAATATACTATTCAAATTTTCTACTTACATTTTTCCTGTTAATAATTGAAGATCTTATCTACTAGCAAAAAAAATTTTGAATTTTTTTTGCCGTTATATCATTTTTATGATTTTTCTTAACAAAAAATAAATTTTAAAATTAAAAATGTTTTGAAAATTTATTTTTAAAAAAATTATTTTTTTCTGATAAAAATTTATGCTCTCTATTACTAATTTTTTGTTATTTTGTTTGACCATTCTCTGATTTATTATGGATTTTTTCATTCAAAAAATAAATTTAAAATTTAATTTTTTTTTAGAGATTAATTTTGAAAAACCTAATTTTTAAACTAAAGGTTGTTATATTTTAAATGTCTAGAAAAATTAGAAAGATTTTTAAATAAAATATTCTATTTTTAATCATTTAATTTTGAAATTGAGTATTGATGTTCAAAAATATTTATTTCGATTAAAATAGAAATATTCTATTTTTGATTATTTTTCTATCGATTTGAATATTCATACTTCACATTGATAAAAATTTTTAGCATTTTTCGAACCTTAAAAATAATTTTCAAATTATTTTTGTTACAATAGAGAATTAACTAGTAAAAATTATTGTTTATGAAAATTAATTTCAATAGAAGGACATTTAACTAAAAATTTTGTTTAAAACCCCTAGAAATTTTTAATATTTTTCTAACATTTTTTTGTATTTTTCCTAAGATGTTTCTAATGCGATCAAAAGGAGAAAAATTAGCGATTAAGTTAAGGGAGAGGTTTAATTTTTTTTATTGCAAATTTATTACTTATAAATGCAAATAACTATTTTATTTTATGCAAATAATTATTTTTTATTTTAACCCTAACTTAACTTAGGTTGATGCACATCAAAAAGGGGGAGATTGTAAGTACTCAAGGTTACTTTTGATGTAATCAGCCCAATTAAGTTAGGCTCTGCGGTTTTGATCCCTTATGTCTAAGTGTGCAGGAACTTAAGAACATAAGAAGTCGAGTAGAAGACGCAGCTAGCATGAAGGATGACACAAGAAGTGAGACAATGGACTCGATACATTCGAAGGACGAGAAGCTGCGGAAAAGTACACTAGTGGACGAGAAGGATGAATGCAACACTTCTCAGGGACGAGAAGCCGGGGAAGAAGACTGCTCGAGGAGAAATCTAGAGTTGAGTTTGGATGAGCTCAACTCTGGATGGCCAGAAGATCACCCAAGTGACCGAACAAGTGACCGGACAAGTCAACTCTAAGTTGACTTTATCTAGGCATCTGAACTAGGTCAAGTGTCGGACCAGTCCTAGCCAAGTCAGCGAGTCGTTCGAGCTGTTGTAGTGAGGATTATCACTGTAGTCCACGTCAACAAACTCTAGGCACCCGGACCGAGTCTAAGTGCCTGAGAAGATGATAAACTTCAGAAAGAAACCATTGCGGAGTGGATCAAGTAGACCACGTCCAGGCACTCGGATCGGGACCAGGCGCCGGGGAGCTACCACGTCAGCCAATGGATAACTTTGACCAGTGGGCTATAAATAGAGCTCTTGTCCTCGAAGTTTGAGAACATACATTCTATACTCAAATTCTTTCTTTTTTTTTAAAGTCTACGCTTTCAATGTTTATAAGAGGCTACTCCATCTTCATCAAAAGAGATCTTCTAGTGGAGGTTTTACACTACCTTGGATTAACAACCTCCCTAGTTGTAATCAAGTAAATTCATGCGCCTCTTTTTTCTTTTATACATTTATTTTACTTATTATAATTAACGTGTGTTCCTTGCTAAGTATAGAAGAAAGAGAAGTGTTAACTTCATTTGCAGACTATTCACACTCCTCCCCCTTAGCTGGCCTACCAAGACCAACAATATTATCCTTAGTTATATTGAGTCAAAATCCAACTTAGCTGATATCTTCACTAAACCACTTTTCAAGGTTGAATTTAGTCATCTACGAAGGGAATTGGGGATGTGATTTGTTGAATAACTAAACAATCCTTCATGATCACTTCAAGAATAAAATTTCCTAAAATTCATTTTATCCAACATTTACATCTCACAAGAATATAAGGTTTACCTTGATTGTGTTTTTGTTATACATAGATGTTGTGAGATGTTAGGAGTGGTTTCTTGGCTCAAAATACTTGTCATGATGCATTACTTTGAGCTAAAGGGTTGCAATTTGTTAAATAAATTATTAATTTGACCAATCATGGGGAAGATTGATACATAATTCATGTGTACTCGATCCAAAGATTATGATTGGACATTCCAATATCAAAACACCCAACATTAGGTTAAATCCTTATAAAATAGGTCAGTCAATTCGTGATCTCATACATAGGAAGGAGTTTTGAGTGAGAAATTTAGTCAGAAATCTCAAAATTCTGGCTATAAATCACTATCAGAGAAATCAGTTGACTAACACATTGAACTCTTAATCTGGTGAGTACAACAGTGAACTGATGTTTAAATTAGTCGACTGATGGATTTCAGAATGTGAACAGAAGCTAGTCGATGACTTGACCACTTGATATCAATTGATTGGCTTAAATCAATCGACTGATATTTAAATCAATCTACTAATGATGTTAGGATTTAATGTGGGCAAACTTTTCATGATTTTTTTCGAATGCCTCAACATTTCTTTCTTCCCGAACCCTAGCCCGACTCTCTCTTCATCTCCCAGTTTTCGTTGATGCCTCGACCTTCTCCGAGCTCATGGATGTCCCAACCCTCTCCTAGCTCTTGATGCTCGCTCACCTCTCTTGACAATTCTCTTTTCCTTCCTCTCATTGTCTGGGTTGCATCTCCACAAGGTTCACCATTTGGGGCTTTCTCTGGTCACCGCCATTCCTCCTTGACTCTGGGATTAGTGACCTATCCAAACTTCTCTTTTCAGTGAGCATCTCATTCTCCGGAAACCTTAATTCTCTTCCGGCAATGTGCCTAAGGCTGGTTAGGGTTTAGGGTTCTTGTTGTGATTTTGGGTGAGCATCGTTGTGTTTACTGGAGTTTTGTGTGTTCCTCTCTGCTAGATTGGCTAACCAGCTGAGCATGGTGTTATTTCTCCCTCGGCTAGCATCTTTGTTTGACATTTTGAAATGATGCCTAGGTAACACTTAGTCCAAATTCCATTTAATTTTGTTAGTTTTGTGTTATTTAAATGCTAATCAATTGTTGATTCCTCCTACATTCATGCATAGATTCATTTAGACATAAGAAAAAGATTAGACTTCTAGGGTAGATGCACATAGGGTAGATACATCTGGGGATCACTCCACCAATGGGCCTAAGTTTCATATCATTTTGGCACATTATTTTCATGATAGGACTTTTTATTTATACTATCCTAACGTGATTGCCATTATTGCACATTATCGGCTAGCTAGGATAATGTCTTGCGATCATTTCATTAACATTATCCTACTATTTGAATTTTATGCCAATCTATGCCCGATCGGGAACGACAACATTTATAGGTCTTGTGTGGCCAAACGCTATCTCAACTTTTCCCTTGCGATACTTGAGATGTTTCTCGAGTGTCAACATTCAAAGAGCTCCTTTATATGCTATCCTTCCTATGCCGAACCTCTTCCCAAGTCTTTTGACCATTTCTCCATTACCTCCATGTATGAAGCCATTTATGTAACGACCCGCCTTCTGATACTAGGCTGTAAGGTCGATCGCTACATTATGCTGTGCTAAACTGTGCGGAATGCTGGGTAAATTAAAATTTTCCTAATCTAATTAACAGTAAATCTGATACTAAATGCTCTACGTGTAACTGGAAGTTGTACCCATACTAGAGGAGGTAATCTATACCCCTCGGATGGTGATGAAACTGAACTACGCTGTGCTAAGCTGAGAACTGGCATTTCAATCGATCCATGGATCGATTGAGCAGTCGGATCGATCCACGGATCGATCCAGCTGTATACTGGCACGGGGAA
>JBBMJZ010413094.1:11764028-11800932 GCA_037833815.1 Zingiber zerumbet
TTATTTACAAAATTATTTATCTTTACATTGTATTTGTTTACCCTACCTTAACTTGGGTTGCTCACATCAAAAAGGGGGGAGATTGTTTGAATCCCAAGGTTGTTTTGATGTGATCAAACAAGTTAAGTTAGGCCCTATTTGGTTTAACCCTTGTGTCTAAGTGTGCAGAAGCTTAGAAGCATAGGAAGTCGAGCGGAAGACGCGGCTAGAGAGAAGGACAGCATGGGAGAGACCCGACAGGCTTGGTGCATCCGAGGGATGAGGTGTCGTAGAAAAGTACACCGGTGGACGAGAAGAACGTAGCAACGTTCGAGGGACGAGAAGCCGAGGAGGAAGGCTGCTCGAGGAGAAGGTCGACAGTTGGGTTCGGGTGAGCCCTATTCCGGATGGCCGAAATCACCCAAGCTAGCAGAGCCAGAGTGGAAGACCCGGACCGAGGTGAGCTGAACCAGAGCAAAGGGCCAAAATCGAAAAAAGTCAACCATATTGACTTTGGTGGTCCGAGCGCATGGAACCATTCCGGGCGATCTGAACCATTCCAAGGCCCCTAAACTTGAATTTTATCAACAATGACGTGGACGTTGACCGACGCATCGAGGATAGAATTCTATCCCACTCCAAGCGCCCGGAACCCTTTCAGGCGCCTGAAATAATGCTATAAATATAGCCCTGATTCGAGTAGTTCAGATAACAACTTGTAATTCATTTTATTCTGTTCTACTTTTACTTGTGAGCTATTAACGTTGTATAAGGCTACTCCGCCCGAAGGAGATCGTCATAAAAGTGAGCTTCATTTTCCTTGGATTAGCAATCTTCTGATTGCAAACCAAGTAAGTCTCTTTGTGTTTCTGTCTCTGTAATTAGTCTCTTTGTTTTTATTACAAGTGTTCAAAACTAAGCTATAAAGTTGAGAAAGGGTTTAGTTTATTTTTGCAGGGCAATTCACCCCTTCCCTCTTGCCGACCACCAAGGGACCAACAGATTCTTAGATTAGTCACCTCGCTGAGGTGGATACCTAGTAAATCTGTGTGTTAGCATTGCTTCGATTGCTTTTCGCTACAACTCATCATTGAAGAAGTGATTGGAGCAAATCACCCTCCCCCCCTTCTAGCTCGTCGGAGTGTCTTGACGCTATGATCCTCCTCTACTACTATTCCACGTCACCTACGAGGAACCTCCTCTTCATAAGCGTCCTCCTTCTCACCGTCACCCACCTCCACATCCAAGTTTGTCCAATGATGATGTTGGACCATATTTCCTCTATTTAGGTTTCCCAACATTGTTGTCATCCTCTTTATTAACTAATCCACTGCCAGGTCAAACTGTCTGTTAACCATATCTCAAAACCGCTTCTCCATTTCATGATCAAAAGTGTTATTGACGTATTATTATCTTCTCAATGGCATGATTCCACAAGATCAGTTCGACTCTAATACCAACTGATGCAGCGAAATACAGGACGCAATCTTCTAACTCTATTGATTCAACAGAATATTAGGAGATAGACAACGAAACTCAATGTTTGGGAAGAAACGATACCGCCACAAATTATTATTGGTTAAAAACTATCTTAAAAATAACTAAACAAATGTTTAAATAGATTCAAACCCTAATCTCTACAAAAGATGAAAATATTCCTAAACCCTAACTCGACAAAATTAATAAAAAGGCCAAACTTGATCCATATCAACACATATAAATTTTTATGACTACATCGAAGAAGTAGATGAGTTAGAATATTTTTGTAGTGTTGTAAAATCATGTTTAAATGCCGTTGCCTTGCATGATAACACTCATAATTTCGGTGTTTGTATCAATAATAAATATGGACTTATGGAGGTTACTATTAATTCAAAGTTGATTTCATAAATATGAATCATTCATACTTCCGATCATAGTCACAACAAGGACATTATTCCACAAACTTCATTACGACAAATACATTAAGGTGGCGTTTGGTAAATGATAGGAATAACTATAGGTATAAATTTAATAATAAAGTAGAATGGGAATGAGAATGAAATGAAACCCACCTAGTTATATGGGTTTGGTTGATTCCCATAAATCTATAAATCATTCCTAAACCTACAATCCAAACACTATCTTTTACTATCATTCCATTCCTTCATTCTTAAATCCGTCAACCAAACACCGCCTAAACTAGTTCATGAAATGTTTGTAAAATCAAAGTAAAAAAAAAATCATGTCGATGAAAATGTTGTCAAGCCTAAATATGATGTCGGTGACACTTCTAATAAGGTTCTTCAAGAGGATGGGCCTATGTGATTGCACCCTATGAATATAACAAATGAATTAGATAAATCCATTGATTAGGTTGTAGAGTGGTTCGATGAAAAAGTGTTTGGTAAAGGATTAACGTTTCTTATTATTTAGTTATTCTCATCTTATCAACCAACCTGATGATAATGACAACAACTTTCTTAATGATGAGTCTAGTGGAAAAATTAATAAAGAAAAAGATGATGAATCTATAATGAGGGCTCGATGTGATAAAAGGTGTTTCGCTCGTTTCTATCAATCTGTTTCTAGGTCAACATGGAGAAGGTAAATTACGGATGACTACTAGCCAAAGTGCAAGTAGCCATGACATGCTCGGATCGACCCCAAGACCCCATTATATCAATCCAAGTTATAAAATCTACAATTTCATCCTTAAAAATTATATTAAAATTATAATTTCCATCCTTGTCGTAACACTTTGTATACCATGATCGACTAAATTGCTTTATCAAGCTAAACAACATTGAATTTTTATGCATTTTAACATCCAAAATTTTTAAAAATTTATTTATTTATTTGTTTTCCAAGATCACAAACCTTGGAGCTGAGACACGTCTCGGACAATTTGACTTTTGACCCCCTAAAAACATAATTTTCATTGCGTCATGTTTCCACTTACACACCACTTTAAACAAAAGATATGTGCAAAATCTAAACTTTGTCGAGACAAAAGTAATAAAGCAAGAATCTTGAATTTTTCAAATTTATTTTCTTATTTATTTATTCTTTTCATTTCTTTATAAAAAAAAAAGTTCTTAGATCTTCACTACTATTCACAAGGATTTTACAAGCTCTAACTCAATCTTTCACTCACTCTCATGTAAAAGGGAAGGCACAAGAATCCAATGTTGGCGCAAAGTGAGCGCGAGTTTCCTTCAAATCTTGCGAGTGGAGTTGCCTTTGCCCAACCGCAAATCTCTGATCTTCGCCGAACATTTCACCGCCATTTGAGATGAGGAAGCCGACCCTACCGCCACCGATTCCTTCAATCAATCAGTGCCATCTAAAGCTGGCTTCCAAAGTGACTAATTCCTACTGTCTGCCATTTGATTGACCACCACCAATTAGTCTTTGAGAGCTGCAATAAGTAGCAGTATCATTGCTCATGATGATCACATATCAGGCTCAATTCATTGCTAAGGTTTCGAAATTCGCTGTGCGAAATTCAGAGGTTGAGGGTTCATGAGATGAAGATCAAACCGGTTCCAAAATTATTTATCCACTTAGTAGACTAGACTTACATGTTAAGATTATAACACATGAAATTGTTAAGTTCAATGAAGTGATCTAATCGGTGTTTTAAAGGATATATATTTTGTGTAGAAGTCTGTTACTCAATTTTTGTTGTATATGATGGATTGATAACTTAAACGGACCTAAGGTCTATATAAAGGGTTAGGTCCCCAAGCGTTAAGGTAAAAACGGAATTTCTTTCATCCCATCCGGAAGAGGAATACGGCTGTCATCATGCCCCTCTCCTTCGGAAGATCATCCTACCGTCAAGGTGCTTGTTTTGATCTTCAGATTCATCTAGTACCAACAAAACAATGGCAATGTGTCTCGATTCAAGTTCAATTTACATTTCTTCGCTCGTTTCATTTTGTTAAATTGTTATATATCAATGATTAGATCTAGCTTTAGAATTGTTTGAGTCTTTACAGATTCATGTACGTACGGAGGACAATTTGTTTGTTAGAAAATCTATTTCAACTTGATCACTAATATATATAGCCTAGGGCCTACTGTCCTCTTTGGCTTATGATCTAACCAGTTCATAAGGTTATTCCCCACTTCATTGAATCCTTTCAAATGTCACAATCACTTTAGGTGAACTGAATTTAAATGAGAGAGACAACCCTAAAGTGAAAAACCCTAAACTATTCATGATGATTGATCCTCTATTATTTGGTGTCACTCTCCATGAATCATTAGCATGTTCTCTCTCTCTCTTTCTTTCTCTCTACACAATTAAGGTTGTATTTTGCATAGGTATCAAGATGGGGCACGACAATAAATGTGAGCATGAAAAAGGAGAGGAAATGTTGCATAGCAAACTCATACTTGGCTTTGCTATCTAGTCGCGAAATGGCTCTATTTGTAAGGTCTTTTTCAGTTGATTCAATGATTGAGTTTTAGGGCAATATGTGTGTGTGGTGTTCGATAATAATAGATATTTGTCGGTGTATTCTTTTATAAGGCTATGAATTGTTTGTGAAATGCTCGTCAATGTATTGATTTTAGATTATACAAATGGCATATTTAGGAGACAACAAATAGGGTGAAAGGGGTCAATTGGCCCACAAGATTTGAAAGCACTAAAATAGAGCTTTGTTGCATTGGAAATTAAATTGCAAAGCAAAAATGAACAAGTCTAATGCTGTGTTGAGTGCTTGTGAATAATTTTTATAATTTTTGTGAGCTTTTATGGAATAAATATGTTTGTATTTGATACTAAAGATAAATTTAAATTATCAATTCCTACAAAATGATAATTCCACATTATTCTTTTATTTCAAAAATAATTATTTTTATCTAATCCATTCTTACTCTATTTAACTATCCAAAACAAATACATATTTTGAATATGATCAATGTGCTAGTTGGGTTGAACAAGTCTCCACGGACATAGCTGAGTTGGTACTTGAATGATAAATTGTCACAGTTGGATTGAACGGATTGAATTATATAAATTGATGATTCAATTAGATGGATTAGGCCGGATAGGTTAAGTGAGTTGGGCACTTAGTTCTAATGAGTTAGTACCATTCATAGGTGCTATTGTATATTTAAACTTTGCAAATTATAATAATTTGAAAAATGTAATTTTGTTTAAAAAGATATTAGAAATTACATATGTGAGTTTGATTTATCTATAGTTTTATGTATTATCCTATCATCACCTTATAAATTGGATCAATGTACTCTCCTAATCATCATTACCATGTTAAATTACAACATTAGTTATCCACACAAATGCCACAATGGCATAGGGGCCAATTTTCTTTATTCTTCTCCTACTCTACCTTTTGCTAAGCTCAACTTCCAACTCTCGTTCTGGAATGGATCGACACTCAAATGATCTAAATTCTTTGTTCATCGCTCCTTCGCGGTCCTAACTAATTCTACACCTATCTTCAACCATTCACGGCTCTAACTACTGTTATTGTTGTGTTCAATTGTTTGTCTCGCGTGTTTGAAAACTTGGATCACCGACAGCATATTGCTTGCCGACAAGAATCCTAACCAGCTTTGGAGAAGCTAATCCGCGGCATCCTCCTTCACTTAGCCTGGCTCAAGAGAAGTTTTGGATTGACTAGAATGTCGGTAGGCTCAAACTTATTCAGATTTACAAGTACTATTTCTTTTAGAAAGGAAAAAGTTTCTAAATAGATCAAGTTGCATAAATGATTTGAAACTTCGATTGAAAAAATGGACCCAACTAAACAGCAACTCGTTGAATTTGTGAATCATGCCGATCCATAAATAATAATCAGAGAATGATGATGAACAAGAAGCTCTCTCAGAGGTTCCTTTCATGGATCCAACAGCACCAGACACTAAAAGCTTGTTCCACTGTACATCTGGATAATATTACAAGGGCGTTGCACATGAAATGTGGCCTACAACTTTCACCACACCGACACCGACAACAAAGCCAGCGAAATATAGCCAGTGTGTTTTGCTTCCTCTGGTAACTTATGATTCACAGGGCTGTGATATGAAGCTGCATGTCGAATGCTGCCTTGTGTACCGAAGGAATTGATGAAAACGGATAAGAATTTATCAAAAGTTCACGGTATCTACAAAATAACATAAAAATAGAAGTTTATTACTAGGATCAAATTGAGGTACCAAGAGTGATCACTAATAACCAATCACTGTAATATCAAAGTTGATCAGCGCTATGGGACGAAGATGTTAGGCATATGATGACACTTGAGAAGAACAGTGTTAGTAGTTGAGAGACACGAAACTCACTTTGTCAGCTAACCAACCATCATCAAAAGATACTTCTTCGATTTGAGCCTTTGATATAATCACTTTCTTGTAATTCTTTTAAAATCTCCAACTTGTGGGAGAAAATGACCAGAAAACTTTAGTGAAAATGCAGTAGAGACAGATCATACTACTATCAGATGCTCCAGGCTCATCCACTCTAGCAATTATTGGTCCATGGAGACCTGAGGGCCTGCAGACTTGAGAATGGCAAATGCGACAGCCTTTTCAGATGACAGCAACTAATCCCACGATGTCACGGATAATGCAACCCAGAGATCGTTGGATGTCCCACATATGTATATGCGATGCGTCTGGATTTCTTCCATGTTGGTAGGCACACCACTAGCATACTGACTGTCTTGTATGCGATCATTAATGGAGAAAATTATTTCTCTTAAGATAGGTTCGTGGCCATTTAGAAGATTCCCCATGCTCAATACTTTTCTCCATGATTGAGTGGCAGTGGCGGGAGGAAACAAACTTGCTACAGCATCTCTTTCATCCATCATTATCAGCTGCTTGGTTTTGAACTCCTAAAACAAGTAAAAAAATCCAAAAATTAGAGAATACTCGAAAACAACTAGCTTGCAAAAGAACTAGCTAGGAACGGTAAAAGATGAATTTCATAGTTATGCCTATAGCTATTGACTTCTTTGTTGACAAGAATCTACAAAAAAAAAAAGATACATTTATCCTAGCCTTTTATCATCTTGAAGTTGACAGGTTTCACTTACTCCTCCATACTCTACTCCTGGAAAATAGCCTACAGACATTAAAAAATATCTTTTTTTTGCCTCCTAGACTTTTGAGATTCTCCTCAATTTACTTGTCATGCAAGGTTTTGTTAGAACCTGATCATCTAATGGTCAAGCCATGTGACCACCACATGGCAGCGATATGGAGACCAGTAGTGTGAGGAAAAGAAAAAAATAAATAGAATAACTAAAAATATATCTGTTTGGATCATGGTCAAACTGTACCAACCTTCATGTGGCTTCCACATGGGTGCCACACATCCTAGGCAGTTTGGGTATTAGAGGCAAACCAAAAGGGAAAATAAAATTGAAAAGAAAATTAAGGGAAAAAACAGCATAACTAATTCTAAGGTTTAGCCATTAGACTAGGTATGTCTCAGATGAGGTTTTCTGTTTTTATCCAACTCCCTCTCAACTTGGAGAATACATATCTATTTTGCCAAATTTGCTATACAGAGACATAAATGGAGTGGCAATAAGAGTTTTACTAAAAATGTCTATTCTTAGACATAACTGCATCGTGGATGAGGTGAATTGACCTCAATGTGTTTAGTGCATTCATTCAAACAAGAGTTTGTTTGGAATGTAGGTTGCTTGATTCTTGCAATATATTGGCTCAGTACTAAAATACCAATGGCGTTATATTGGACAGGCTAAATGATCCTCTTCGTTGCACTTGAGATCAAACTTGAGTGACTTCTTAAGGGTGCTTTGTACGCTACATTCAAGTATTTTGTTTTAGATTGTAATTTGTCTTTTTAAGCCAACATATCTAATACCGTAGTCACCCTACAAGCAACATGTGCTGGAGGTTGCACCATATAAACTGTATCAAGACAATCATCAAATAGAAAAAAACATTTTTAACATTCATCTGATAGACTTGAGTCACATAGGAGAAAGTCTTTAAAAAGTCCACAACATTGGTCTGTGCATCCTTTGGATTACAATGGTCAATTTGGCATTTAAGGAGATACTTAAATATAAACAATCATTGACAAACACAGGTTCTACAATCTAAGTAGGAGAAGCAAATTCTCATTTTTATCATGATTGAAGGATAAACATCTGCTCATCCATAGCATGTTTCCATTAGGATCCCTAAGTTTGAGAATCTTGATAGATGACAATGACATGGTAAACTTGAAAAAAAAAAAGCATGAGCTTAAATTCTTGAAGGAAACAGAGCTGCCAGTAGGTTGCACGGTGGAAACATGCATAGCTTTTCTGAGAAAAAAAAATAGGTAAGTAAATTTTAGAGGAAGGTGGATCAGAGATTGGAGGGTCTATAGTTAGAGATCGCTAGTGGAGGCCTAGAATTTGATGAAATAACCTTTCTATGCCAATGATAGACCTCTAATGTGGACTTTTATGGTAGAGAGGAGTGAGGTTGATTATAGTAGTATAATTTTAAAAGGTGATGATGAAGAGCCAAAGAAATATAATAGTCTATAAGTGTATATTAGTAGACATACTAGATCATAAAACTTAAAGGCCCTTTGAGCTCAAGAGTATCCAAGAAGATGTCATGAATAGATCTAGGGCTATGTTTGTCAAGTCTAGGTCCAAGAATATAAACAAGCAAAGACCCTTGATACTAAAGGAAATTCGTTTAGGAGACAGAAATGAGAGAATAGTTTTATCATTGAGCATAGAAGAGACATGATTAATGAGATAACATGAGATTAAAACATCTCCACAATATTGGGTACATGCATATGAAACATGACAATACATGTAATATCAAGTAGGTGGTAACTTTTGCATTCAGTGATACCATTTTATCAAAAGATATATGCACACAGTTTGGTGGATGATGTGTTGTGAAGCATAACATGGTTAATTACAAGTATACAGGGGCATTAATAGTGCATACATGTTGCTAGAAATGAAAACTGTCTTTATTTTGTAAGAAAATAAATACATCAAGGACCTCCGAATGAGTTCATAATACATATCACAATGAACAAGGCCAAAGGGAGAAGTATTCTTTTGAGTACTAGAGGAAAAGGATATACATAGTGCTTATCAAGCTCACATGCTTCACATTAGAACTTTTAGTGAAGGTGGATAACTATAAACTCTTTTATTTTAGACATACAAATGGCCAAGACGATAATGCCACTAGTATGGGAATATGGGATGATGTTGGTGATAGTTCGAACATTGGAATAGAGTTGGTTAGTAGAGTGAATCATTAACAACAGAGAAAGGTGAGTACAAACATAAGTACAGAACAATTCGCAATTACATCATATGTAAAGGTACACCTCAATCATGTAGTTGGGAAATCTTGGGTTGACCGTGGAAATTTTATTAAGAGTGGAGATAGTTGTAACAAAATTGAATGAACTAGATAAGTTCTAGAGTAATGCTTAAAATTGTTCATATTTGGCAAAACTCAGTCACTATTGTGGGTGTATGTCTAGAGTTAGAAGATAATGAAGTTGTGTTTGCTTGTGCAACAACTTGTGTTGTAGGTGGCCTAACTTATTCTTGCAGTGATCTAATGATGGCTGGGTAATTACAGTGGACACAAGGTGGATATGAGCTATAACCAATTCCACACCCACAACCTCCCAAACCTCCCAAACCTTGTCTAATAGCATGAGTTCTACTGCCTTATATGAAGATGAGATAGTTCTGGGTGGAGGGTAATATGAAGTACTCGAGCATAAACATTTGATAGAAATGGTATTTGTAAAATCTGAAAGTAATTGAGTGGATGACTGGAACTTGAAATTCTTCTTGTTACTGCTTCAGAATGTTAGATTCTAGGAGTAATGATGATGCATAACCAGTTCATCCTACTTGCTTCAGAGAACAGCAGAGTATTTCTATATTCAATAACTATATTTCTATATTGAATGGATAACTTGTTTTAATTTATTTATTTTTATATCTGGTTATGCATGAGACATTTTGCCGAGGAGACATATTTCTTTAATAGTTGTTTTAAATGGCATATTCAGGCCTTATTATCTTTATGCAATTGCTCAACGTTATATGGTAAACCTGACAAATAAGGGATGAAGGGAGAGAAACTTAAAAGGGATGTTGGCGTCACACACAATAGGAACATCAAACATCATTTGAGTTAAATAACCTAAAATATCTTTGGATGTTTGTGATGAGGAAAGCGAGATTGTGGTGCAAGATGGAAGGGGCATTATCTAATAAATAGTATGTTAAAATTAGGTATTTTATTATCTTACCAGATAAGAGTTAAAGTCATGTATTTAAAGCCTATAAACATAGGAAACTCAATCTAAGAGTTTCACACAAGACTAGGTATGTCATGCACTGTTATCTCTAATTATCTAACGTGTCTCTTGCACCCTATCCACCATATGATCCACATGACTATAGGTTAATTGTAATTTGATTAACAAAATCTCATTTGGGTGTAAATTATAAGAAATCTGGTAATTTTGATGTCTAGGAAAAAGTTGGGAAAACATGTAAAATATAGGTACAAGATGAGATTATTCCTAAAGTAAAAGCAAGAGATTAAGAAGATACATTAGCCATATTGACTTAATCCTGAGACAAGGGAACATAGTGAGATGGTACATGTACCATCAAATTTTTGGTCTCTTTCAAATACTCTCATCATATTCGCACCACATGATAGTTAGACACCGACATTTCGAATCCACATCTTTGACCAAATATAAATTATTTAGAAATAATCGCATTAGACACTTAGATTTGCACCTATTAGAGTCTGAGTAACATAATGTATGATGATCTATTATCATGTTGAAAAATGAATCAAGAACTCACAACTCCCCAAACTTCTACTAATTACATGAACTGGATCTTGCAAGAAGAGGAAAACCCCAGACCAACTAATTATGGTAAATTAAAACCCAAAACATTGGGAACAACACCCAAAGCTCTTAGCATTTAAGCTAATTGACACCTTTAAGAAGGGAAGCACTCCACCCAAATGATGAAAGCAACACTACAACCAAAAACTTAGGAAACAACTCTCAAGGCAGGTTTCAAACCCAAGATCTATGTAATATAATGTTTAGAAAATATCAAAATGATTGTTTTAGATCAATATTAAGAAAATTTTAAGGGGAAAACAATTAAACATGATCTAGACAATTGAAACAATGGATAAAATGTGTTCCAACCAAACTGAGTAGGAAACATGTTATTTTATCATGAAAATAAAGGTAAGCACAAAATGCATTCCAACTAAGTAGAAAGCATGTCATTTTATTAGGAAAGATAAAGTACCTGATCATAGCATATGCTCTCTAAACTTTTACCCATTTTAGGTAGGTAAAATGCAAAATAGTCATTGAACACTGCTTCTGAAAGTCGTGGAGCGTCTAGCAACTTACGATGGACTGAAGCTGCAAGGATTAGCAGCTTCTCCATGTGCTCAAATACAAGACAAAGCTGTCTCAAGTTGCCAATCAATTCATCCTTCTCAAGAAGATGATTTGCTGTAAAAAAGAAGAATTAGAATTGGAAGTTGTATGTATTCCATTTCGCTAATTCTAAAAGTAGTGTACTTAGAATGGATAAGACCACTACAGTCAAGCAGATGATGTATGGAATTCACCTAATCAAGCTACAAGTCATTGACAACAATGGAGATGTTGAATAATAGGTTCTGAGCCACAATAAAGGAGTTCAAATAGGTCATCCAAACCA
This sequence comes from Zingiber zerumbet, assembly GCA_037833815.1. Lineage (NCBI taxonomy): Eukaryota > Viridiplantae > Streptophyta > Magnoliopsida > Zingiberales > Zingiberaceae > Zingiber > Zingiber zerumbet. Next base: position 11,775,758 of record JBBMJZ010413094.1, read on the forward strand.
TTGCATGTAAAAGGACAACTACTGCAGAAGTGAACTACTCACATTGGCAGCAAAAAGTTGTCATTAGATTTTCAGGATATCAGATCATTTTTATCAAATTTACAAGATATTGAAGGCAGACATTAGCAATGAAAGATAATTAATATTTGAACTTAAATTAGGGACCAAATTGCTAGAAAGTCTAGTTTACAAGTTGGAAGGTAAGTTTTCCCCTTGAGTTAATATCACATACCTTGAAAATATTTCAAAATTGATGCTATTGTAAGATAAATTTGATCAACTTCTGTTTTCATATGTTTGAAATCACCATATAAGGTCTGGTTCAGAATGTCAGTTGATGCTCTAAAGGCTGTGCAAACCATTTGCTCAAGCAGCTGATGTGGTTTCAAAGTTTCGAGGTAATGGAGTATCTGTACAAAGCATCAAAATTCTTGAATTCATGTTATATAATTACACACTTTTTGTTAGACTTGGATTTATCCATGACAGGGATAACAGACTATAATGGCGATTAAACTCACTGAACACACTAAAAGCATACAGATCATAAGGCGCAAAAAATGCACCCACAATCACATCATAAAAACATGCTGGTGCAACACATACCTAAACATGTGTTAAACTCAGCACTCCTGGAGCAATTTCATAATCTGGATATCTACTCTATAAATTGACAAAAATATCTACCTTTTATTTTCGAAAGTAAAAGATCTTATCCCACATACCTACAACAAATATTATGTAGTTTGAACTTTGAGCCTAAGAGAAACATGTAGAATATAAGTCATTTAGGAGAAGTACCAGTAGTACAAAGTGTGACAAAAGCTTCTGATAACATCAACATGAAGGTTGACGATTCTAGTATATTACAAGCTTCAAATGTTACAGCTACAAATTGATACCGTCTATAAGATAGTTTATTCTGATAACATTATTTAGGACAAGTATCAGTAGTTCAAAGTGCGGCCAAAGCTTCTGATAACATCAATATGAAGGTTAACAACTCTAGTATATTATAAGCTTCAAATGTTAACCAAGCTACAAATACCGACTATAAGATAGTTCATTCAGACTTCGAGTATGCCAATTATGAACATTTATCTAAAATTTTAAGCTATTTAGACATGACCTGCATATTCTTGAGAAGGTGCAAAACATATGCAGCAGTTCTGCAAACACATGTACCCCACAAACAATGGCTATAATCTACATTCAATGCATAAATTAGTAACTCAACAACATATTACATGAAACTCAACAATCTAATTTTAGATATTCGATCAGAAGAGCCTAATGGCAGAAAGTTAAAAAGAAAACAAGCACCAATCTGCCTTCCTAGTAAGATTCTTTTCATGAAGGTGCAAATAAAAACAAAACTTTAGTAAGTACTTGATATTCAATAGAATAAGTACCTTTTCTCCTTCTCGAATTGGATCAAGAAGTGGCTTCTGCTCAGAAACAGGTAAAGGTGGGGAAGCATTCCAAATCTGCCGCCATAAATTCCCATGTTCAGACATACGTTGTGAAAGCTTCCCTTGTGGAGGCCAGTGATTTAGTTCACCTGCACGTGCTTCCATTTCATTATCCTCCCAATCACCAGGTGAATGCCACCGGATAAAATCTTCAAACACTGCATCTGGGTTTGCAGCCTTGAATGCTGACATATCTAATCAAGCAACATGAAACATTAAATTCCATACATGAATTTCTAATTTATACATATTTTCTCTAGGAAGACAAAGTGAGTTAGATAAGAATAGTAGGGAGAGTGGAACAAAAGGAACACCAGAAGGTTTGACTGATTTAAGCTAACATATTTTGATCTGCACAAAGTTATACAGAGAGAAATGATTATGAAGCTGACTCAAAAAGGGTGAAAAGAATACATAGCTTCATTGCTACTGTCCCAAAAAAGAGCCTACGACATTGGATATTAAATTAGAAAAAGGAAAAAACAACTTATCATCAAAAGTGAATATGACAAATTTGCAACCAATTATCAAATATCAATGAACTATACATTTACTTCATTCCAAACTGAAAAGAATAAACATACAAAGGAACTGAAATTAAATAAAAGAAACCAATTTAGAAATGTAAACTTAAATATCAATAACTAGAAGAAAATTGCTGAACCAAAGAAAAGCTACAGAAATCTTACCAGATGAGAGGATATCTCTTTCCAATTGAGCAGAGAACCTCTGTACACAAGAATTTACACAAAAATTCTCATGCATCAAATGGTGAAGATGTTGATTATTTACAGAATAAATAGGAAACATAAAAAATGTAAAATAATTTTCTGAAATAAAATGATTCAAATATGTTCTAAATAGAACAACTTGGCATAAGTAGAATTAAAAAAAATAAAACAATATGACTTTATACCAGAACAGAGATATTTAAACTAAATCGACTCCTGCTTCAGGATGCCTTCTCTCCATATTTAAAGGAAATTAGATTCAGAGTATTTTCCCATCCAGAAACTCTGCAAAATTTTGATGGCTATTATTTTGAAATCAAAATACTAGCCCATCATTCATGGCATCCTTTCATATGGCTGGTGGATAGAATTTCAATTATGTCATGCAGAGAAGGATCGTGGATAGAATTCCAATTAAGTGGTCAAACCAATGGTGATAGGAAAGGATGAATGTAAGTGAAATCATCTAGATATGCAATATTTAAGTCAGTTATGAATGTTGAGATAGCCAAACTAGTATCTTTACTCTATATAAATTGATTACCATATATTCTTTGGTTAGCGACAATAAAACAAGATAAAATTTATTTAAATAAAGATGATGATATAGTAGGGGATAAAGCCCAATGACGTAAAAGGATCCATACAGCCGACTCCACTTAGTGGGATAAGACTTGGTTGTTGTTATTGATATTGTATATTCTTTGCTTTACCACACTAGGCTTTTCAGACAGAAGGAATACATATCTCTTGGAACACTGATTAACTTTCAAGATACAATGTTAATCTCAATTTTGGTGCTGGTCTACTCCTAACCTGGAAAGATACTCCATTATTGCTGAATCGACACAAAATATGGGTGAATCCTGACCAAGCAGTGCGAACCAACATTTTGCATGAATTCGTTTCATTCTTATTGGCATAATCCTGATTCTGCAATCAACCACGCTCTTGACTCTATTTAAAATACAGTTCCCTCTGATTGCTTCCATAAAATTATTCCATTTACCTCCACACTTTAATATTGTTGTTTACCCTATCAAACTATGGCAAACTTATGATATTTTTCAAGCCTAACTCAATTTTCCACAAGTCTCAGATCTCAAAGATTTCAAAATTAATCTCGTTGAAGTTGCATATAAATCACACTAGCTTTTCAATTTGCAACTGCTTCCAACAAACTTTGCTTATTTTTTCCATGTAGCATAATGATGTAGCTGGCATCTTCAATTTCCTTAGATTTTGATCTAAATAAACATTTGAAAATTCTCCCATCATGAAGTAATGTAACAACTTCGAAAGATAGAATTTAAACTTGAAATGTGAAATCACATCAATACTTAGTAATGACTAATGAGTACCATAACTTGATAGCAAAGTTTTAAAAAGTGACCTACATGGCTGCTGCATAGGCATTTGCAGCAACGGACCACATCCCATATATCCAATGCTATATGCAGTTGGACCACATGGCCTATGCATACACAATTTGTGCGGCCATATATGCAGCCATTATGAGGACATACAAAGAAATATTAATAATAAATAAAAAATGAAATTGTGGTCATCTTGTGATTGTGAAATACTTTGTAAGCTAAGCTTTTGGTGTGAACTTATGGGTGTTACTTTGAACATTTGTTTCAATTATATGCATGTTACATATATATGATATATTCTACATTGCTGATTATTATAGTATCATAGATTGTATTAATTTTATATGGTTACATATACTTTGTATATGGCCTACATGGGATAATAAATAGGAAGTAAAGAGTTTTTAAGGTATCAAAAGTAATTTAAGTTATTTTGAGCAAATTAAAGATTTGTGTCTTTCCATATTTATTTAATATTCTGATAAAGTTGGGCGCTGAATATATGGGCAACAGATATGAGTTGGCACCAACTCAACCTTTGAAATGATAAGGGTGTATCTAGGAGTTAACAATAATAATGCTCTAAGTTATAACTGTATTTGTTTATTTGGTTGTGTTAATAGCTCCTTGTTTCTAAATTAGATGGCATCTAGTTGCAATATCAACTCTGCAATGGTCATCAAGGTCAGGGTAGAGGAATCGTCTAAGGCACACCTGGTGGACCAGCAAGTTTTGCATAATAAATAAGAACTTTGCATACTGAGAGAGAGAGAGAGATGTTAAAGTTAGAAATGGAAACCAAACTTACAAAAGCATCACCTAAAGCTTCAACAGCATGGAGCCTTTCTTCATGCATATCTTCTGTCATAATTGGTGCATCCTAAAATTGAGGACATGGAAAGGACATTTAATACATCAGAAATAAATCTTTGATATGTAGAAATGCACAAAAGAACCAATATGAAAAGATAACCTGTGTGTATGGAGCATGCATCTTTTGGCAAGAGCGCAACAGCATCATTGAACCAACAATACCAGCTGATCCTTTGTGTAGTTGATTTGTTGTTTGTTTATTAGGATATTCTTCTGTGCTAGTAAGCTTTTCAGAAGAACTTGAGGAAGATAATTCTGAATCTTGATGCAGAAAAATTCTCAAATTACTGTAAAACAAAGTTTTAAGTAATTTAAATATGTGGATAATGAACCATAAAAGAGGTTGTCTTGACCATTACATGAGAATTTTAGAATAGTAGTATCCAAACTCAATAGATGCAAAGATGGGCTAATTGGACCCATCTGTAAATATAGAAGATGCAGTTAGAGAGGGCTACCTAAGCATTTCTCTCTAATCTCAATATGGTATGAGAGTGAGTTTCTTATCTAGGAACAACCTTACCAATCTCATCTCTGTCGATTGGCTGACATCCCTAGGCACACAACATTCCATGCTCGAACATCCCCTCATTCTTGATGTAACATCTCTCGACCTTCAAGTGTCTTCGTCATGACTGATTAATACGACACCTCTATTGTCGTCCAATCACATTAATAGCAATGGAACCATCGTCACTTCATCACCCGTAACCCCATCATTAAGGAACTAGATCCCAAGCATTATTAGAATTGTAAGGTTGCCATTGATCAACCATAACCTATCGTCATCTAGATTAGATAATCCCTCTAAAACAATCTTAGAAATGGAATATGAACCTAAAAAAGAAATGAAATTTAGGTAAAAAAAATCATTTGAGATGTATCAAAAATATGATGTGAAAGACACCTGCGAATACCTTTTTAAGATATATCAAAATCAATGGTGAAGTCCAAATCAGATACCAAAACAGGAACTAGGAATGGTGTCAGTAAAGTACTCTTGGCCTCCGACTATAAGAAGTTCTTATTGGTGTTGGAATCTCTATAGAGGAGGACTATGAAACAAAAAGTGGAGTTGGAACAAGAAGTTTTGGGGTAAAGTAGGAAGAACATGTATATCAGACTCAAAAGTAGGCAATGTGTAGAAAAGAATAGAGTATAATCAAAGGTCATATTAATAGAAATAAAGGCACATTGCAACTCAGAAAAGTAGCCTAATGGCCTGTCTTTGTGCAAAAGTAACCAAGAAAGAAGCATTTGACTTTCTAAAAGACAACTTGTCTACCTAGGATGAGAAACATAGAAAACATGTATACCTAAAGACAAAAGGTGGAAGTAAATAAAGAAAATTACAACAGAAAAGAATAGTGAAGGGGAATGACTATTAAGAATGGAAGAATTCATGATTTATAAGGTAACAAGCAGTGAAATGGCATCATCCTAGACTTAAATGGAACTCCTACACGCAGTGAGATGGCTCAATTAGATACCTACTTTCCTCTCATAATACCATTTTGTTGAAATATACAAAAAAGAAGATTAATAAATGATACCTTAGCTAGAACTAAAGGATTAAAAATTTTAAGAAAATTACTCAGCATTTTCAGTTCCCAAAGTTTTAATAGCCATTCCAAATTGAATCCTTATCTCAGCATAACAGAAACAAAAAATATAAAAGAGATAACAACATTCTTTTGATAAAAAAAAAACTTGTTATTCAAGAATACTCATCAATGATTGAAGGTACTGAGTATTTGAAAACAAAGCTTTGAACAGACATGGCTTGTAGCCTAAATAGCAGTGTACTATGTAATAAGGTGCAAAGCTCATGCTAAGAGACAATGACTCCCAATTAACAAGATTCAAGTTCAAGATTATAAAGATTGGATAGGCTAGGGACCATCTTCTTTAGATCTCAAATGATATAATCCTCTAGATCCTCGCCCTATACTAGATACTTAGTTCGTCAATTCTTAATGGAAATAAAGTAGCAAATTTTATTGAAAAAATTAGAAAACTAGCGAATTTGCTTGCCTATTGCAAACATAATAAAAATAAAGGTAATTAAACAACCAAAAAAAAGTAACAAAAGATGGTGTATGTGTGACCTAGACAAATGCCCTTCTTAAAGTCACTCATCTACTAGGTTGGCATGGAAAGCATAAGATGGTAATGTAAGGTCAAAGAAAAGAGAAATGTTAATAGACTTATACTCAAAAGCTCTTAAATCTAGAATCTAGGTGCTCTCCATGAACAAAGCTGCTAGAGACTGAGCTAATGCATTTTGAGTAGCTCGCAACTGAAGAAAGGATTTACAGTCCTCGATTGATACACCAACAGTGTGTTTGGTATTGAAAGGATTACTACCAAGAAGGCCAACATGAGCATTTTGCTTAGTCATATCATGATGCAGAGACTGAAGAGATCCATACTGATTTTTTTCTCATTTTTGGAATAAGTATACAATCTGAAAGCAACTAACTGGAGCACAGATTGGAAGGATCAAATCACAGATGATATGAAAATTGCAGATTTCATCAGCGCTGTAAACTGATGTCTGGAAATCTGCTATCAAAGAGGCAGTTGAAGGGGCATCTGGAAGAGGAACGTAGGTGAAGGCTGAAAAAGAAACCAATTTGGGTAGATGTGCATTTCAGCAGTATGGTGAACCCAGATCCAGAGAAATCAACTAGAAGCAAACCTGTCAGCAGAAAAATAAAGTGGAGCTAATATCTGATCAGAAAATGGATAAGCAGTGGAGAAACTGGAAAACTCTAAGAAGTATACTGTATTCTGGAAGCAGTCGAATCAAAGAAAGAATTTGGAAAACTGGAAAACCTAGGTAAGCTGTCCTGAAGAACAGGAAGAAATATGGTCTGAAAAATCAGAAGAAAAATTCAGATCAATTCTGAATAGGCCAAAAACATAAAACCATGAGCAGTGTTGCTGACGGTAGGTCGTCTTCCCTAGTGTGAGCATCCGCATTCAACAGAGACCAGAAAACCTGCACATGTTGATGCTAAAAAAGGTAGGAGTACAAGCATTAGGTAAAATATACTGTCTCTAATACGACATGGGATAAGATGGTATCAAAGTTGAAAATAATAGCTAAGAGTGTATTCACCACTAAGTAAGGAATCTTGGTGGTGGAATGAGAAAGTATAAGAAAAGTAAAGGAAAAATGAACAACTTATAAGGAATTATTGTAAAAATGAGGAAAACTTAAGAAAATATATAATAGACAAGAAAAAGACTAAGAAAGTAGTAAATAAAGTAACGAATGAACTTTTAAACGATTATATCAAAAATTGGATACAAAAGACGAGAAAGAGACATTTATAAAATAACTAAAGTGAGAGAAAGGAAGACAAGAAATCTTATTCAAATAAAATGTATTAAAGATGAATGCAATAGGGTGCTACTAGTAAGCGATGGAAAAATAAAAGAACAGTGGAATAAATATTTTTATCAACTTTTTAATAAAGGTTTATGCGACCAACTTAACTTAGGTAATTTAAGTAGGTAGTATAGAAATTTAAATTTTTATCGTCGAATTCAAACTTCAAAAGTAGAACAAGCTTTAAATGGAATGCACACAGTTGAACCAAATGATATTCTGATAGAGGTATGGAAGTGTCTAGGAAAATAAAGTATTAAATGACTTACAAAATTATTTAACATGATATTGAAAATTTAAAAAAAATTGTATGATCAATAAAGGGTAAGTACTCTAATTACCTTATATAATAACAACGGAGACGTACAAAATTATACAAACTATAAGGGTATTAAACTAATGAGTCATACCATGAACTTTGGGAAAAAGTAATGTAAAAAAGATTAAGGAAACCACTGTTACCAAAAGTCAATTTGGGTTCATGCCTGGAAGGTCGACAATAGAAATTATACATCTTTTTAGACAACTAATTAAAAAATATCATAACTAAAAACAAGATTTATACATAATTTTCATTGACTTAGAAAAAGCATATGATAGAGTCCCAAGAGAAATTATATGGAGAATTCTAGAAAAAAAGAGGTATTAGCATAACATATATTAAACTAATTAAGGATATGTATGAGGATGTAACGACCAGAGTAAAAACTTCAAACGGAGTAACTAAAACATTTCAAATGAAGATAGGGTTACATTAAAGATCAACTCCAAGTCCCTATCATTTTACACTAATTATGGAAAAAATTACTGCACACATTTAAGACATAGTACCGTGGTGCATGTTGTTTGCAGATAATATTATTTTGGTAGATGAAACATGTGAAAAGTAAATGCTAAACTAGAATCTTAGTGGGAAACACTAGAAGGGAAAGGTTTTAGGCTTAGTAGAATAAAGGAAAAATATATGGAATTTAAGTTTAGCAATATTAGACGTAATGAGATAATTGTTAAATAGAAGATGACGAGTCACCTAGAACTAAAAGCTTTAAATATTTAGAATCATTTTTATAAAACGATGAAGGAATTGAAAGAGATGTTTTACATAGAATACAAGCAAGATGGTTGAAAGAGAACGTATGATGTTTTATGTGATCATAAAGTACCTTTATAACTTAAAGGAAAGTTCTACGAAATCGCAGTTAGACCTGCTATCTTATATGAAGCTGAATTTTGGATTATGACTCAAGCACATGAGCAGAAGATGAAAGTTACAGAGATAAGGATGTTAAGATGGATGTGTGGACACGAGGATGGACAGAATAAGAAATTAGAGCATGAGAGAGAAAGTCGGAGTTGCATCTATTGAGAAAAACTTCAAGAGACACGTTTAAGATGGTACGGGCATGTACTTATGTTCTAGTTAGGCGATGTGAAACTATGACAAACACGCACATCAAACGAGGAAGAGGGAGGAAGACCAAAAAAGACTTGGTTAGCAATAATAAAACAAGATAAAATTTATTTAAATATAGATAATGATACAGTAGGGGATAGAGCTCAATGGCATAAAAGGATTCATATAGTCGACCCTACTTAGTGGGATAAGGCTTGGTTGTTGTTGTTGGTATTTTTTATTTCCTGAGAATCTGGAAGAAGACCTCACTACGTGGGAGTAAACATACAAAGGAACACCATAACCATGCTGCTAGGAGTGGATGTGACCGAACACAAGGATCTCTACAGCAAAGCTTTTAAGGCAATGCAAGAAAAGGTTATTTGTGGTCAGGGACACCAAAAGAGGAAGAGTGGAAGACAACGGATCAGACACGAGAAGTTAAGATTCTCTTATGGGAACTAGGAAGGAATAGGGACACAAGGCTCTAATACCGTGATAATTTTCAGTGTAATTGTTATTCTCCTAGATATTTTCTTCTACCTTGATATAGATTGCCATTATTGTTCATTTACATTTATAACCTTCAGATTGGTATACTACAATTGCGCACTATTCTATTTACAATTTACTCCTCAACCCCCCCTCCTCCTCCTCTTTGAGAATAAAAATTATGGTCCTAATACTGAGAGGATATTGTTCCTATTTACTAATTCTACAACTGTGAAGTTGGACTCCAAAAAGAAGGGATCCAATCATAATGAACAATATTGGTTGGTTTTATAAGGTATTAAAGTTCAGTATATCTAGTCCTATTTTCTGATGCAAACAAAAGACTACCATGAGGTAGCCAAGTAATTTTCAATAAGAAGAAAGTGCACATAAAGAATCGGAATGTGCACGCTGGAAATAAATTTTATAAAATTTTGATACTAATTAAAATCGTAGTTTAAAATCTTGAGCCGAGTCAAGGTTTCAGTTCCGGAACAGAACGATACAGTTTTGTTTTTATATTAACTAAAAATAAAATTAATCTAAATATTTAAAAATAAAAATATAACAAATAAAATAATTTTTAAAAAAAATATATATAAATTAATGGGATAATTTTATAAGGCTTTAATTAAGCATATTTAAATTATCTCAAACATACCTGGGAGTTGATTAATAATAATATTAATTAAAGCCTAAATTAAAAATCACCTCTGTTCCGCGACAACAGCGGGCCCGCGTGGCCCGCGCGACACATCCGAACTTATCACCGAGCCTAGGCTATGCGTTCAAACTCGTCGTCGGAGTCGGACGAAGCGTCCGAACTCATCATCGAGCCCAGGCGATGCGTCGCAGCACGCCAGCACCGAAGGCATACTTGTGTCGGTGTCGGTCCACGAACGGAATGAGATGTTTCACCCATATCAGGTGAAAAGGCTCGAGATTTTAATCCATGATTAAAATTCAAATCATTGTTACGCCCATGGATATGCATTATGGAGCAAAGTGGGTTTGCATAATACACTTATTTTTCTAATTTCACATAAGTTCTTTTCTTGGTTAGAAATTATTTGAAGATTATCAACTTGTATCTGAATGCTAAATGCTCAAGAAATGGTTTATGACAACAAATGTAAAAGAAAGACAATAATAATTGCATCTTACCTATCATTTTCTTCTTTCATAGATTCAGATGGATAAGTTGCAGCATTTACCTGTATTTCAAGTTCAACGGTACTATAATCCACTCTTAAGTGACAGAATAAAAAACCCGGAAAATAGTGGGTAAACCTTTTCATCATTAGTATGGTTCACATTTTCAGTGCTCTCGAAGTCATGGCTTGGGTTCTTCTTCTCAATGCATATTGCAAGCTTGAAAAAAATGAAACACAAAAACTGAAATTAGACCATTTTATTAATCAAAAGTTAATCAATATGACTCACTTATATATTCAATACCAATCAAAATAGGAAAGAATACCACTTTTTACAAAATACAATAATCTCAATACACATCAAATCAAAAGAACTCTTACCAAACTAAAATATAATCATTGATCTCCTACCAAATTAAAAGATATCAAACTTTTTACACCAAAAATGAATAATTATCAAATCTTAACTCAAAATTATGACTAAAAAATTAATTCTTTTCCATGTTTGCATAGCAATTTCAAATAGTGTTCAATTCCAGTCAACACTTCAGCCCATTGACCAACACACAAGAACACCCAAGATAGTAAGACTTCCTCACTCTACGCACACGACAAGGACAATGATCGAAATGACCACATAAAAGATAAAACACATGCAATGAAAAATGTACGATGAAACCATGGCTAGGTTGCTAGTGCATCTCTCGTGGCAGCATCATTCGTGAATGTCATTCACAATACAACATCACTTGTGGAAGTCACTTGGTGACACGACAAAACAACTTCAACTTTTACCTGATTCAACATCTGATTCAGTGATGGAACAACTCTGAATTGACACAACTAAAGACAGTCGGTACACGAAGCTCCCGTCAATGTTGCGTTCATGGAAGAGTTTATTGTACGCAATCTTATTCTGCATTGCAAGAGGTTGTTTCCGAGAGTTGAACTCGTGACCTTCAGGTCACATGACAGCAACTCTACCGTTGCACCAAGCTCTCCTTCTAGATAGTCTACAATAATCATTACTTAATGCAAATTCTCTCCTAGTATTGGCAAGTGTTTCTCATATCAACTTAGTAAAAATCTTAATGGGATGTTAAGTGGTAAATAAAGAAACTAATTCATTAGGAAAACATTGGATCATTTAATAGTTATATCAATATTTCCACCTTGATAATGCATTAACATATTGCCGATGTGTGATGGTGATGCTTGACACCACTCTCTACCACATAATGGGAGGCTCCAAGGGCTCATGTTCATTGGATGAGTTCAACCACACTCATTGATTAGCATTTAATAGATCATAGTGAGATAGTTTTTTGTTGTGAGATGATGTATTTCCTTTCTTGCGGTTGGTAGTTATTATTTTATTATTCATTCCATGGTATATTTTGTTGTTTATGTTTATTATTAATTATAGTATTGCTTGGCTTACTCAATTTTCCCTGATGACTTTCTTCCTTTGCCACTCTAGGGCCACAAGTGGAAGCATTTTAGGTTCAAGTGAAATGAGGTCTGATTATTGCTAGGTGGAGACTTTAAGGAAACTTCACAAAGTCTTTCGAGGATTTCAGGCTTTTCAATTCTATGCTATCTATTATTTGTTGTCTTGGAAATTAGAATTCTTTTATATATTCTGATCCTTCATTTATCATTCATTTGTCATAAGTGTAAAATTGTGTTTAATTTAGCAAGTTGGATTTTTTACGGCTTCTCATTGTGAAAAGTTTTAAAAACAATGTCATGTCTATGGCTGCGGAGACTCACATGGGATATGACAGTGGGAGAAATGATTCATTCCCCAGTTGTCTTGTGAAGTTGCTGAATGTAGATCAGATATATGTGGCAAGCAGAAAATTCCATGTCAAGTTTCCAATTTCATTTGGATTTATGTGTTATCTCCTGTGCTGCTAATGGCCGTGTGTTTGAATGGAAGAAGAAAGAAAATTGACCAGAGTAGTAGTGAATATGAACACTGATTATCAATGTCATGCCAATAAGGATTCCCCTTCTATCTCTAGTGACATAATTCGATAAAAAGTGATGTAACAATAACAGCACAATTTTTCAATCTCCAGTAGATAAATATGCCATTGTGTAGAAACAATGGTCAAGTGCATAGAGGTAGGATTATGCCTTGTAATATGTGGATCCAAATATAATTCTTCTAAGAACCACCAAAATATTTCACTAATAAAGCCGGGTTATGAATCTCCAAATTGATAACCTTTAAACCTACTTCTTCACACACTAGACCATGTAACATTTGTTCCTAAAGCCATTTCCATGTGTTGAGCCCGAACCCACCACAAGGAAGTTTAGCTAATACGTCTCTCAAACTTGTTAATTACCAATACTACCTGCCATGGCAAGGAAAGAAAGCCTGTGTACAGCTTGAGCTTTTTGTACCCATTTTTAATACTAGTGGTTTCCGATAGATAAGGCAATTATTCATATGTTGCAGCAATAATTCTCCAAAAGCACAAACTCAAGTTTGCTAATTGTGTTATTTAGCATAATTTTTTAGAACTCAATTTAGAGTAACTGTAGCAGTAGATAGATTTTACCCTTTTTACTGTCCTTTTGTATGCCTAGGAGGCACTTCCTCATTGGCATGCTTCATGCCATGCCACATAGCATCATACATGTAAAGGTCAACTAATAATTAAGTGCATGAGGATAACAGAGGAATGACCATCAAAACTTATGAACCTTCAAATAGCTTATTGAAGGTTTACCTAAAGTTGACTGCATGCTTTCTTTTCTCTTTTTGAGAATGCATCAAAAAAAAATCTTAAGCATGCTAAAAGATTAATCTTTGATATAATAGGTAGAACAAAGTCATGGAAGATGTATTTTGAGGTGATAAAAGATATGAAGTATGCAAATCACTATATGCATTCAAAATTATGCAGCAGGAAGATGGAAGTGTACAATTATCAGTCATGTTAATTGTCAAACATAGGAGCCATACCATTTGCAATTTCTGATGTATAAGACAAGTAGACAAGTCAATGGTGGAGCCCTTGGGCATATTTGGCAAAGGTTGTGCCTCATCCCAGCACCAGCAAACTTCACGAACAAATTCAATCCAGAGGGATGCTACAGCTAGATTAACAACAAAGTCATTGTTCAGATTAATGTAAATTTTATAAATATATGATTGAATTCAGAATTAAAATGGAAGTCAAAGGTAAATAAAATTTTTTAGTCCAACAAAATTCACAAATAAAATCACAAATTTTATATTCTAAGAAGAGGCAGATGAGATCAACTATTGATACAAACCACGTATATTACAACCACCGAACCAAAGTGAATGTAGGCAAAACTGAGTAAACAAGGACTCTAGAGGTGCGCCTTTGATTGCACGGCAGTGTTTATTTTCACATTCCGAAGGCAAGCTTCCATCTGGAGGTGGCACAGTAAACCCAATTTATACAATGAAATAAAGAAATAATAATAAAAATCATTTGAGTCTCGTTCACAATAATTAAAGCATGTTAGAGCAAACCTCAATCATCATTCTTTGAAAACAATTAGTGTAGTTATCTTCTCAATTAGGAAAGTCATAATTCCTTTAGAGAAGGTGCAAGTATTAGCACACATGTCTACATGTTAATCCCATATTTAGAACCCAAATAGATGTAATACCTAGTCTTTGAAAATAAATTGCAATTTTTTAAATTAGGGAACCCTTTTGAAATATCGCCAATTAAATTTCCCAAATCATTTTTTTTCTCTTCTCACCTCACTAGTTCATGCCTCTTCATGGACAACAGCCCCTGTCGTGAAAGTCAGCCACTATGCCATTCCCAAGATCCAACCTCCTCTATCTCTCTTGTGCTAATGCTGCTCCAATCTCCTCATGAGACTTGGTCAACACTGACAATGTCATTAGTACTCAAGCCAAATGCCACTAACCTTTTTATAGACATTGTCTCCTCCACAAGACCGGAACAAAGCCAATCACCTCCTTCATACAACTTTGCATCCATAGACAAACGGCTAACAAAGCATACCATTGTTACTCTAGAAGACCATTTACAAGGATGTGTACTGCATTTTCATGGCAGTTGGGCAGGCCATTTACACCTTGTGAAGTTCGCTTCTAATAATAATTATTACTCATCAATCCAAACCTTTTGAGGTACTTTATAGGAAAGCTAATAGATCCTCAATGCTATGAGATAAAGTTGGTGAGTGGCAGCTGTTAGGTTTGCAGTAGGCTTAAAGAGATGCATGGTTACTATAGAGGATCAAACAGAGATGTAGAGAGCCGAGTCATTAGCTGGAGACCATTTTTTCATTCACATATCCCCTAATTGCGGAAATTTGGCCTTAAGAGGAAATTAACTCCCAAGTCTATTGGGTCTTTCAAATCTTAGAGCAAGTTGGTCTAGTAGCCTACACACTTGCTTTGTCGTCTTCTCTGGATGGGATTCATGATGTCTTTCATGTGCCCATGCAAAGAAAGTAAGCGTCAAACCCAATTAGCAGTTCTGTTTCATCCTAATTCAAGTGATGAGGAGCCTCTAGTTCACATTCTGGACCGTAAGGAGCATCATTGACATAACAAGAAATTATAGCCCATGAAGGTTGGTGGCAACACCATTCATATCAGAAGGCTGCTTGAGAGTGGGAGGAAAAAATTCAAGCCAAGTGCTATATACCTTTTTACTTCGGTTAATTAGCTAAATTTATGAACCAAAATTTATGTAAGAAGTTAAGATGCAATAACCTCTTTTTAAAAATTAAAGGCCAAAATGCAATTTCACTAGGAGATTTGTTTTGTAATATCACAATTAAAATCCTTTTCTGGGACCGCATTGATGGGAGCTTCGTGTACCGAACTGTCCTTCATCACAATTAAAATCCTTAAACTATTTTTCTCTTCCCCCTCCCTGATTAAATGCTTCTTCACAAGATAGCAACTACCATGTGTCCTAAGATGGCAGCTAATATGTGATTCATGGTAATTTGTTGTAGGATGAGAACATCAAGAAGAGAAATATCAGTATAAGATTCTTGACACAAACAAATAAGATAACATAGATGACAGCTTAATTATCTATGAGATACCATCATGAAAAATTTCTTTCAAAACACGATCAACAACTGTTGGAGGAGGTATAGTTGAAGACTTTGAACTACCCGATGCTGGATTTTCAGCTGTCTAGCATAAAAGAGAATTAAAAAGTGAGGAAGAATAATCTGTGTATTAAATATACCACTGCAACAAGTACGGGACAGTGCAATAAACATAAAAAATAACCTGAAACAAAGTCTTCCAAAAATTGTGCCTCGTATGATTTCTCTAATGCGCTTACTAGAAGATGTAATTGCGATGCAAATCCAACAAACTTTCCTGGAGAATCATGTGTCCTAGAAGAAGTATCAAATAATGACTTAATTGACAATAAAATGGGAATAAAATATGTGGATGGTCTTTGCCCTAAAAAAAGAAATATCAAATAATAAGTTAATTGGCGATAAAACAAGAAAGAATAAATGTGGATGATCAATCATTTCGCCTTCCAATTTCACAATGGAGGAAACTAAATTAGGTGTAAAGGAACAAAAAGAAATTCTTATAAGTATTACATATGATGAATGTCTAAAATGAAATCTTTGAGAAGTTTATAACACAGGAAAATGCAAAACAACAAACTGAACTCTTTAGATTTCTCTTTTAGTAAATTATAGCAGAGGAAAGAGCCGAAAATAAATAACCTTGGAAGATGACAAATTTGGAATAAAAGATTAATCAGTGCATTAAAAAGATTATATTATTCCAGAAAGAAAAATTAAACACCCCAAGCAGAGAGAAAGTACTGCCCCAAATAGGTTTAAGTTATAATGAATAACTTCATTGTTTGATGCTTGGCATTTATTGTAATCATCATCATGCAGTGTGTCCTGATTAATTAGGGCTCAATTATATGAATCTTACCCTTGCATTAAGCTCTATGCAAGGTTATAGCATTAATAATATGAAATCAATTTAATATACTAATGATAAATTTTGGTTCAAGAGTAATGTACAGCTCATTACGATTTAGATTTATCAGGTCCAACAATGCATCAATAGGTGCACTATACAATTCCGATGGTTTCTCAATGAAATGGAAATGCAAGCACTGTGATACATACTACATGCTACTCACAATGCCCACCTATGCCAAGCAAAATAGTGCTTGTATCAAGAAGCAAACAACTGACCCCAAGTGGGATAAAGCTTGATGGTGGTGGTATCAAGAAGCAAACTGCTTCATACCGGGCAGTATGTACTTCCAACGGCTTATCAATCGTGTATTGGCCATATAGCTTATCAAACAAAATATACTGATTTAAAGTTGCTTGCATACTCTCTCAACCTCTATTCTTCTCTATTCCCCCAATTTCTTTTGTAGTCTTGAAAAATAGTAATCATGCATGAATGCTATGAAGCTAGAGAAATTAAATCAATAAACATGCAAACATTGTGTTCATGTATTCAACCGTGGAAGTTGATAAAATTGTAGACAAATTTTTATTCAACTTAATCAAATAATTATTATACAACCCTATTTATAGGCAATACCACATCTAGAAAATAAAGAAAGACAATTTATCAAATCTCCTTAAAACAGAAAGAATTAAACTAGGAATATATACATATATATACACTTTTGTTAAACTGCGGACCATCCTCTGCTGACGTCGTCCGTGATCGTAGTGTTTTTATTTTTCATTTTTTTTGTTGATTTTTTTTAAGCTCTTGGTTATGCCAATAAGACTTTGCCTTTAGGGATTGTGTTACAGTATTAAGCACAAAAAAAAATTTCGAATCAAAATTTTTTTTGAGATGTGCACGGAGTGTGCGGCGTTAGGTATGAAGGGTAACATTGCTCTCTCTCTCTCTCTCTCTCTCTATATATATATATATATATAGCTGCCTATATCCTAAGGACTTTCTAAGAGATCAATTAGCTAATTAACGGTTGTAACTATATAAAAAAGCAAAAATATTCTCATGCTAACAGACACATGAGGTCATCAAATTACTAGAATGCAATTAAAAGTTTTGACGAATTAATTGAGAACCAACATAGAAATAATTTATTTTTTTGGAATGAAACAATCTTAGAGAAGGGATATGAAAAGTAATTCAAATTTATTTCACCAACATTCAATGTGTGCCAAAGTGTGACGAGTGTCAGCAATGCGCAGTGCCAAAACTGTACCACTCTAATCAGTAATTGATACTTCAAGATTGAACAATATTTTTAATCTTAATGAGGAGTAAATAGAGGGTAACAATAATTATTTTCTCAATTTTTGAAAGATGAGTGACATACAGGGTGTAGTGTCCATTACCTGATTAATCAAAATTAAACAATATAATTGAATGAATGGATTAATGAGATTGAACTCACTTATTATGATGCTAATAGAATCAAATAAGTGTGCATTCTAAATTTTAGATAGAATGCTTCAAAGTCAACCAGCATAGGAATGAGCCAGTACAGTTTGATGTTATCTCAGAAAAATTGCTGAAGTGAACATGCAAACAAAGAAGTCTTACATGTTTGGGGAAATGACAGGACATAGAAGCCACTTTTCTGCATCAAATGAGGATGCAATTTCTAGTTCTTCTATCTCAGGAGAACTCTTAAATGTCCTACTTGACCAAATTGCAACCAGCTCAAAAGCTGAAATGAACAGGAGGTAATAAGTCATATCATCAAGTGATAAAACTGGGATAAGTCCCACTGTCTCAGAAAAACTGACTAATGCACGGAACCATTAAACCTCGGATTGAAACTGCAAAAAAATGAATAAAATAGATTCGTAACCAACTTCTTTGGGTATGAATCAATTACCAATACAATATATGCTAGGCAACAGAAATCCATCTTAATATGAATCATCTTAACATCAAAGAAATCATTAATTGAAGTTTCAACATAAACAAAATTTCTTGGACCAAGTTTGCAGAACCACAATGTTCAATGTCAATATTCAAAACTAATTACGATCGCATGAAAAAAACGAGGAGTTACGGTCCACCTATTTGAAATACTCTAGCTGGCACGCAGCATGCAGAAGTTGTGTTCAGCAGCATTTAATCAGGAAGCAGCCTGTTGAATTTCTTGGGCTGATGTGTAAACTGAGGGAGGAAGGAGGCTTGGGATTTCAGGAGTTAACAAGCTGGAACTTAGCTTCCTGGATAAAGTACTTTGGCAGATTGAGGTAAAAGCAGATGCTCATTGGATCAAATGAGTCCACCACAGGTATCTATATGAGACGTGCAGATGTGCGGTCCAGGGAAGTATCCCCTTCAAATTCACCATTGTTTAAGAGGTTACTGCTAATACGGGACCGAATTCTTTAGGATGCGGGCTCAACATCTTATGCTAGACAAAGACTAGGCGGAGTGGTAGAAGCATATGATTTCTTTAGACGTCCCAGTCCAAAGAAGGTCTGGACGCGAATGGTGTAGAAAACTTACTTGCAACCTAGTCATGTTGTCACATGTTGGATGTTGGCCTTGGGCATCTTCACACTAAAGACAGGCAGGAGTATTTCGAGGATAAGCCATGTGCATTTTGCCGACAAGAGACACGGGAGTATCTGTTTTTTGGGTGCCCTCTATTGCTAAGTTATGGAGGGTGGTCTGGCTCCATTTACAACAGAAGATGACCTCTTTCAGATGGGCTCTAAGAGTGTTTGGGAGATGTTATCGTGGGAATAGGGTATTAACGAAGACTCGGTACTCGGCGTTGTCTTCGTTAATACACTATGTATGGAGAGTTAGAAATAAATGTATCTTTGAGGGTGAGCAATTACGTGTTGAGAGGATATTCAGGAGTGTGTGTATACATGTATATTAGTCTTTAGGGGTGTTGTAGCATTTAAAAAAAATTGGTTCACTTAAACAAACCAAGATTTATGTTATGCTTTAATACTAAAGGGTTTAAGTAATTAATATATTAATGGGTTAACGAACCTGACCCGATTTGTTAGCAACCCGACCCAGCTTCTTTTAAATACAAATTTTATTTTTCCTCCCCTCACCCTTAAAGTCGTCGGCCTCCCCACACCCTCATCCAAACCCTAGCAACTTTGGAAGAGATAAAGGAAGAACCTCGTCAAAACGCTTAAGGTCATCTTTCCCTACGTCTCACGAGTGATCTCCCATACGTAAAACACCAAGGCAAGTTCTCTTTCGTTGATTTTGAATTTACTGCACCCTATGGATTTGATTATGATATTTTGAAGTATTTTGCACGTTTTAACAAGGTTTTGTTTTTCTTATTTACTGCATCATAAGGATCCTATCAAGGAGTGTCAAAATGAACCCAATCCGACAATCCAACCCGAGTCAACCTAAAAAAAACCAGGTTTGAGTTGGGCATTTTTGGATTCAGGTCGAGTTCGGGTTGGAGGGTTTTCGGGTTAAAAATTTTTGGGTCGGGTCGGATTGGGTTCTAGTTGGCCTTGGAATTTAGGGCTTAGTGGATTTTTGGGGTTAAATCAAATTTTATTTTCAAAATAAAGATTTTTATGTACATTAATACCAATATTAGTATGATAATGATAGAGTATCGAGATAAAAGCGAAGAATTATAGGGAAAATAGCAAAAAAAAAAAAAAAAAGTCATTTTGATTCGGACTTTCGGGTTATTTGGGTCAGGTTCGGGTTCCGTTTTAGAGGTTTCGGGTCGAATTCAGGTTCAGTTCGGGTTGGGTTTAAAAAAAAAAATTCCAACCCGACCTGACCCACCCGAATTGACACCCTTACGGCTATCACGTAGATTTGAAGTTGATTTCTGGATTTGATAGTTTATGGATTTTATTCCCAACCATTATGATGCTTTGATAATGTTTTATCGACCTCTTGACGAGAAATCGGGATGCTGGAATTTTCAGTGGAAGAGGGCTGGTCGAAGAGCAGGGAGGAGGAGGATCGGCAGCTGGAGATGCTGGGCAGATTTCGTGAGGGAAGAAGGGGGGTTGGGTATGCTAGGCAGATTGTGTGAAGGGCTGAAGATGCTGGACAGATTTCGTGAAGGAAGAAGGGGCCTGGGATGCTGGGCAGATTTTGTGAGGGGCTGGAGATACTAGGCAGATTTTGTGAGGGAAGGAAGGTGGCTGTGCTGGGCAGATTTTGGTGGCTGAGCTGGGCAGATTTCATGAGGAAAGGGGCTGTGCTAAGCAGATTTCGTGAGGAAGGGGATGCTGGGCAAATTTCGTGAGGTAGGAAGGAGGTTGGTCAGGTGAGGGAGGAAGAGGACTGTTGATTTGGGGCTATTCTGGTGAGGGAGGCTGTAGCGGGTTGTTTGGGTGAGGAAGGGGTCAGAGTGGGAGTCGCGAGGTGAGGTTAAGTGTCCAAAAAGGGATGGATGGGAGAGCGCAGGGCAGGTCCTTAAAACAACAGTTTTTAGTTTTATTTACTTTCTGTGTATTAGCACCGTGAACTTTATTATCATAACTGTTAGTAAGGTGGATGCACGAAAGTTTAACCGGTTGTTTTAGCATGTTAAGTGAACTATCTTATTCATTTAGTAATGACTTTCTATGCATAAAAAGTGAAAATGTTTTGTTTAATAATGTGATTTGTATGTATTTATGTGATGGATATGGGAATCCGACTTAAGAAGGGTCCGGTGAACCTTACCAAAACATAAGGGTTTTGGGAATCTTGACTTAAGAACGGTCTGGTGAACCTTACCAAAATAGAGGAGTTAGAGAATCCGGATTAAGAACGGTCCGGTGAACCTTACCAAAATAGAGAGATTAGGGAATCCGGCTTAAGAAGAGTCCGGTGAACCTTACCAACCTAGTACTATGATAAACGTTTGGTCAAACAATCAAAGGTTAAAGTATAAATGAGCTACACTTGATAATTTGAGTTCTTATAATTTATGAATCTTACAAGTAAAATAAAAGATAATGAAGGTTAAAAATTGAATGTTAATTTAGGGTAGTTTAGAGGTTTATGAAACTGAAATCAGAGGTTATTCTCCGTTGATATTTAATATGGTAATTTATCAAATATTTCTCTTAAATGTGAATAGATGTTATTTATATAAAGGTTAAACTTGTTGTGTCTTTAGACTCACTAAATCCATATGGTGCAAGTAATGAGGAAATGGAAGGACTTGGCGGATGAGTCTTCTTGTACCTGGCAGGGCACACTCAAGAGCTTCTTTTATTAGTCTACTTTTCTACTTGCATTAGGATGTTGGGTCCTTTAGTCGAAGTTGAGTTATCTGCTTTGATAGTCGATTGAGTTCATCTCACTAGTTAGTTGCACTCTCTGTTCTTTTGAAAATTTTATTCACTATTATGATGTTCAGACTCAAATTTATTTTGGTTTCAAGTTTAACCAGTTTGTATGCATTATCAGTTGGAGTTGTTTTATTTAATTTGAGTCTCTTTAATGTTAGTACTGCGAAGTTCGTGAAATATATATATATACATAAAGGTCTAGGATGTTTCATTTGGTATCACAGCGGTCGTTCTTGTAAGGGATGTACCTACTGCTAGGTGTGAAACCTATGAAGCCAAGCCCCAAGTCAGTAAGTTTATAGTTGGATTTTTTTATTTATTCTTATTTTATTGCTTACACTAAGGAATTTAAGAATTTAACTGATATGCCCTTAAATAATAATAATAAGTAAATAAATACATAAATAAATACATGCGGATTATGTGCTTGTTTTCAACCGTGAACAGAGATGCCACCGAGACGGTACGTAAGGAGGAATAGGAGGAATGGAGAGGGGCATAAGGAGGCACCATTGTCGCTTGACATTGGGGATCGAGGGCTTCAGACACCTCCTCCCCCTCCACGCCCGGACGCTGGCACTATATGCTAGAAGGTATAGCGCGATTATTAGAGCAACACGCTGAAGCTGCTTGCGGAGTTCGATCGGAAGCGGTTTATAAGCGCTTTTAGAAGGATGGACCTCAAGGATTTCTCTGGCACTAATCACTGATTCGTGGAGGAGGGATGGATTAGATCTTTAGAGATAATATTCAAGTTTATGGATATGACAGATGCAGACAGGGTGCGTTGCACTACCTATGTGCTAAAGGAGGATGCCTTTTGTGGTGGGAAGGAGTAGAGAAGCCAATCGACCTAAACACCTTGGGTTCAAGAAGATATTCTACGAGAAGTACTTCACAGCAGATGTGCGGGCACGAGTAAAGAGAGAGTTCATGGGCCTCCGACAGGGAGATTTATCCGTTGTTGATTACGTCTGGAAATTCGACAGGGGGTATCACTTTGTGCCTTTAATCGCCAATGATGCTGAGGAAAAACTAAGACACTTCTTGGACCGGTTGCGGCCTACTATTCGTCGCGACGTCCTGATGGTGGACCCGATGGAGTACTCTGCTGCTATTACCAGGGTCTTCAGGGCAAAGCAAGCACTGAAGGATATCGATTTTGAGATGCAGAGAAAGAGGCAGTATCCACAACGGCAACAGAACAAGAATTCGTTTGTAGGACTACAAAGGCCTCAAGGACAGCAGAAACAACAACCTTTGAAGGCAAATGTCCCAAAATCAAGTGGCAAACCCTTGTGCAAGGAGTGCAACCGTCATCATTTTGGCAAGTGCATGTGGGGATCGAGTAAGTGCTTCAAATATGGGGAAGACGGGCACAAAGCTACTAGGTGCCCAAAGCTGAGGCAACCCGCGACTGGTCAGGTTTTTGCGATGTATACCGAGCAAGCAGAGCCTGACACTACGCTTATCACAGGTACTTAAGTTAAATTCAGTACTTTATATTACCATATTATTTGGAGTGCTAAGTTCAAATACAAGGATTATCGTCAAGGTAAACTCGGATTGATGAGTGGTTAGGTTGTATATTCCAAAATTTTAGAATTATTAGAGAGTAAGATTTGGAACTTATAATGGCTTAGGAGCAAATTTTATTGATTTGTATGTACCAAATTAGGCTCACAATTTGAAAGGGGATTTTCAGGAATGTGATATAGTACGTTAAGAACTTTTGTGCTGGATATGATAGTATTGTTGTCACATGTAGGATAATTATAGCAGGCGTAGCCACTTATAACTTGCTAAATTCTGGAGCTACACACTCGTTTATATCTGAATCCTTTGTGAAGCGGTTGGGAATCTTACCAAAGTCGATACAGAAGCAGACTTTGGGTTCCTAATGTTGATTTTCTTAGAGTTGAAGGTTGACCGAGGTGCATAACTCTCCTTATTCTATACACCTAGGGAGTACCAAGATATATAAGGACTTGCAACTACTGTACAGGTGGTCAGGTATGAAACGGGATATCGCACATTTTGTATCAGAAAGCTTGACTTGTCAACAAGTGAAGGCGGAACATTAGAGACCAGTCGGGATGCTTAGACCATTTCCTATTCCCGAGTGGAAGTGGGAGAACATTACAATAGATTTTATTATGGGTTTACCAAAGACGGTAAGAGACTTCAATGTTATTTGGGTAATCGTTGATCGTCTCACTAAGTCAACACACTTTCTACCAGTAAAGACGACTTTCACTATGGGACAGTATGTGGAGTTGTACATTCGAGCACGGAATCCGAGTTTCTATAGTGTCTGACAGAGACCCGAGGTTTACTTCATCCTTCTAGAAGAGTCTACATGCTGCTATGGGAACAAAGTTATCATTCAGTATAGCTTTTCATCCTCAGACAGATGGACAGTCAGACCGGGTGATACAGATTTTAGAGAACTTACTGCGAGCTTGTGTGATTGACTTCCCGGGAAGTTGGGAATATAAGCTACCTTTGGTCGAGTTAACCTATAACAATAGTTATCTGTCATCTATAGGAATGACTCCTTATGAGACACTCTATGAAAGGAAATGTCAATCACCTATTCATTAGGATGAAATCGGAGAAAGAACTGAGATTGGACCCGAAATATTCGGCATACTGCAGATTTAGTAGTTAGAATCAAAGATAGGATGAAGACTGTGCAAAGCCAACAAAAGAGTTATGCTAACAAGAGAAGAAAAGATCTCGAGTTCGTGGTTGGTGACCATGTCTTCGTGAAAATAACACCCTTGAAGGTTTATGCGGTTTGGGATGAAGGGTCGGCTCAGTCCCAGATTCATTGGACCTTTTGAGATCCTAGATAGAGTGGGAACATTGGCATACAGAGTGGCCTTACCGCCGAATATTGCAGGGGTGCACAATGTGTTCCATGTATCGATGCTGAGGAAATACATGTCAAATCTTTCGTACGTCCTAAACTATGAGCCATTGCAATTTACACCATATCTGG
>JBBMJZ010413094.1:11805470-11817371 GCA_037833815.1 Zingiber zerumbet
AAAGTAATAAACAAAATGAATAATTAATTGGTTATAATTTTATTTTAACGTAATCATATTGAATGATTCTCTTTTATTCCCCTCCCCGCAGACAAATTCAACGGGAGATCTTTGATGTTGAGTTTACTTGCTAGCCTGTTGAAATGTTGTTTAGAAAATGACTTAGTAAAAATATCAACAATTTGATCCTCTGTAGAAAAATAAGAAACTGATAATTGTTGAGTCTCTACATGCTCGCGAACAAAATAAAAAAAATTCCACATGTTGTGTACAAGCATGAAATATTAGATTTGCTATGAGATATGTTGCTCCAATATTATCATACTAAATTTTTAATGCAATATTTGATACAAGATGAAGTTTGGTGAGAAGGGATTGAAGTCGAATAATTTTAGACGTTGTATTTACTATATATTTATATTCTGCCTTAGTGCTTTCACGAGATATCATATGTTATTTTTTCAAATTCGATGAGATAAAATTCTATCCAAGAAATATTGCATATCCACTAGTAGAGTGTTTGTCTTCAGGAGAGCTTGCCCAATCCGCATCACTATATCCATATAAATCTCGAGACGATTGGTGATATAAAAGAAGATCATGTAGAATAGTACCTTTGAGATAGCGAAGTTTTCTTTTCACATCTTCCCAATTTTGTTCAGTTAGAGCATGCATGAACTAACAAGCATGATTTACTACAAAAGTAATATCAGGTCATGTGATAATGATATATTGTAAGACTCCAACAATGCTTTGATACACCTAGGGATTAGACATCACAGTAGAGGATGAAGTTGCAAAGAAGTTATTTATGATAATTAATGTAGAGACCGGACATACTCCATCCATTTTAGCTTTTTAAAGAAGTCCAGTAATATAGAGAGGAGACAACCTTCATCATATGGAATAAGTTCAATATCAAGAAAAAATTGAGCATTACCCAAATCTCGAATAGGAACTTCTTGATTTAGAAGACTTAATAGAGTTGTGATACACTTTTGATCATTGTCAATCATTAGAATGTCATTTACATAAATAAGAAAAAATATTATAGAACCAACATTATATTTGTAGAATAGAGAGGAATTAGTCTTCAAACCAAAAATCCTTAAGTTTGTAACCATTATATTGTTAGTTTACTTCCTCATCGCCATCAACAAGTGATTTGGATGATAATGCTCCTAGCCGCATGCTTCCCTTAAGTAACATATATGCACGATGCTCACCAATGGCAAATTGATCAACATCTCCTCCCACGAGCTCTAGTGGTCTCCTCAAAATCTATTGAACCAACTTATTTATCACCCGCGAACAAGGATCCGAATTGGCGTAGTGCAATGGCTACAGAATTTGATGCACTTCTTCACAATGACACATGGAGCCTAGTTCCGCTCACTCCATGAATGTTGTGGGATCCAAATGGATATTTCATCTTAAGCACCGAGCTGATGGTTCTCTTGAAAGGTACAAAGCTCGACTTATAGCCAAAAAATTTAGTCCACAATCAAATATTGATTTCAATGACATATTTAGTCCAGTCATCAAAATTACATCTGTCAAATTATTGTTAATCAATAGTTATTAGTTCTAATTTGCATGTACGATAATTAGACGTTTCTAATGCATTCCTTCATGGTCATCTTGAAAAAATTATATTTATGGAACAACCACCGGAGTTCATTCATCCATAATTTTTATCTCATGTTTGTCAACTCAAAAAATCTTTCTTTATATCGCACTCTAGTTGACAATCTAGTGTAACTCACCATCACTATACTTGACATTGCTTATGATGTACACATTGTTAGCTAGTTTGTTGTTTCTCCCACTTCGGTACATTGGGGAGTTGTGCTTTGCATCTTTCGATATCTTCGAGGTGCCCAATTTCAGTCTTCTTTATCCTTCCACTTCCACCTTAGACCTGCGTACCTACTCAGATGCAGATTGGGATGGTGATTCTAAAGATCTTAAGTCTTCCACCGGATTTTGTGTTTTTCTTCCTTATCGCTTGGAAAAGTAAAAAAAAAAATATTATCTCTCGTTCTTCTACCGAAGCAGAATATCATATCATAGCCTCTACTACTGTTGAGATTATTTGGTTGCATTGGTTACTTACTGATATCGGTGTTTTGACCCTATTCCTATGCATTGTGACAACTCCAGTGCAATTCAAATTACTCATAATTCTATCTTTCGTGAGCGTACCAATCACATCGAGATTGATTATAATCTCACTCGTCGTCACTATCAAAATGACACCATCACATTACCGTTTGTAAATTACAGACTTGTCTACCAAAGCACATTTCACCACACATTTTCAATTTATAGTTATAATGATATGAAAGTAGAGTTTTCTGATGGAGTAGACACATCGCCAAACTAAACTACTGTAAAATTCCTGTGTTCTCTCGTTGTCTCTCAATTTTTCTCGGTTTCTTGCTGCATGATCTCATTGCTACGCAGGCCTTAAACCTGGGCCGACCAACAAAAGTTAATGGACTCAGTCGCAAACTTTGGAAGGAGGAATTTTCAAATTAGCACAGCATGTTTTAACTTATCACGTCTATGAAATATCTAAATTCTAATATTATATTATTGTATCAATAAAATATCACCTCTAAATTTTAATACTATCAATTCACTAACGAAATAATCTGGGTATCAATGTTTTTTCAGCTAATCCATTTTGACTAGAACAATCACTTCAGTTAGGCCAATATATAATATAATGCACTGATTGAACTTATATTTTTGATTAGTTCATGCATGTAAGCTAAGTAGGTTCGTCAAGCCACCCAATCCGATTGACATGAATGGCCATATAAACGGGACTATGTATTTTAAAATCCTCAACTACGTCGTTTAAATATGCCAATAAACAATGTACGTAATCCTCACATATAACATTAAGCTTTGATAGTTTCCTACTTCTCTTTCATCAACTATATGATATTATAATTAATCAAAATGCTTGCATATACATAATGTGATAATTTTCTCTCATATGTTTTTTACATTGTCTTATTCTTCGTGACAATTTATCAGCATTCACCCGCTGCAAAAACTATAAGATTGCTGATTTCCATGAAAAATGAGGAGATGCTCAAAATTAGATTTTCTTACTCTATTCGCCTACAAAATCTCTGCCAGGATCTTACGAAATTTGAATTCAGTATGCTAGCTAGATAAGAGGTAAAAAAAAAAAAAAAAATTGAGAAAAAAATAGGCGAAAAAAGAGCGAGAGTGGAAAAAAAAAACAGAGCAAAAACTTGTTATTGTGTG
Source organism: Zingiber zerumbet (assembly GCA_037833815.1). NCBI lineage: Eukaryota > Viridiplantae > Streptophyta > Magnoliopsida > Zingiberales > Zingiberaceae > Zingiber > Zingiber zerumbet. Next base: position 11,808,756 of record JBBMJZ010413094.1, read on the forward strand.
TTTGCAAGCTTGTGCTCAAGGAGCATGATAGGCTCTGATCTCTACCTCTTGTTTAAGCAACAGACTCAATTGGCTGGCCCATTTAGTTGACTAGAGCCACTCGTGCTGAATGAACAATTAATTTTTTTTACAAGAAATCCAACACAAGATTGCAACAGAGAAAAAGTGAATTGAATAATTAATTGTTTTTAAAAGGAATTTCCAGATAATTAGTCTCATATTACTCTTAATTTTAAAACATATCTGGGATTTAGTGAGTGTTCAAATGCATGATCACAAACTATCTTGGATTTGCAATGGTTGAATGGCTATGAGCCCGTGGCATGCAGTTGCCGATCGCAATATAATTAACCTAAATAAGACCTACGAGGCCAAACTAATCAGCATGCCTCAACGTATCAATCCAATCCAATGCTATCAAATCTTATGCATTCAAATTGTTAGGCATGCCTAAACCTGTTAATTAATATGGAGTTCAAAAAGCTATTTTTAATTAATCAGCCAGATTATGTGCATTATCATTTTTTAATTATCTCTTGCGATCTAAAGCCAAATCCAAGTGGTTTAGTTATCTCCACAAGGACTTGGTTGATGATTAGTCAAACAATTAGTGAAAAGTAAGCCGTTCAGGCTACTAATTATGTTGAAAACAGCCAGCGTCATTTTTTTAGAAGAATTGGATCAAACTCGATCCTTGAACGTTGGTCAACGTTGACTTCTTTTAAAGAGTTCAAAATTTATTCTTAATTACTTCAGAAGAGATAAAATTGTCTTTTCTTTCAGTTAAAAATATTTTTTTATTTATTCATTTCCAATTTTATTTTATTTTAAATTTTTTAAAAAAAGTAATTATCTGAATTATCGTACATTATTTTTAAAAAGATAAAAGCATCTCATTATAGTTTTACATAAAAAGATATCTAAGATTAAAATTATTTTAAAAAACTATTATAATAATTTTATTTTTTTAAAAAAAAAATAATTAAAACTATATATATACATGGGCCAGCTCTCATGAGTCCTAACCGATCCGACTCTCCACGTAATTTAAATAACCACGTTTAGACCCCAAAAATATTATTTTTAAAAACAACGGAAAGAAAACGTGTCTCCCTGCTCCGTACGCTTCCGACCACGTCACAACTTTTCAAAAATCAAAACCATACCAAAAATAAAGGCACCTTATCATAAAGTAATCCTTAGATAGGAACATGTGTCATATGTATTAGTTTTGCTCAAGGAACGGCCAATGTTGTCAATCAAGCACAAAGTTAAGAAGATCCACTCTTGCACGAAGAACAAATGTTCCAAGATCTACAAGGTATTAACTTCAGGTTCTGTTTCTATGCCACATTTAAAATTATGATACTATAATGTAAGTAGATCTACGAGGTATTATCTTCAGCCACTGTTTCTATGCAACATTTAAAATTATGATACTATAATGTAAGTAGTTGGTTGTGCCTGGCCATTCATGTTTGCGTACTGAATATCCCATTTAGAAGTATGGAAACTTGCCAATACAAACCACAAAAAGTGAAATATAATATAGATAGATCAGCTCTTAGTGTGTGCTACAAACAGAAGTCCCTCTCCTAGCTACAAAACCATCCTCCCTTCTGAGAATAAAAATTATGGTCCTAACACCACTCAGCGGATATTGTTCCTATTTAATAATAATTTTATAACTCTGAACTCCAAAAAGAAGGGATCCAATTAGAATGAACAATATTGGTTGGCTCTATAAGGTATTAAAGATTCAGTATATGTATATCCAATCCTACTCTCTCTCTGATGCGACAAAGAAAAAAAAAACATACCACGAGGTAGCCAAGTAATTTTCAATAAGAAGAAAGTGCACATAAAAAATTGGAATGAGCATGTTGGAATTAAATACACTAGACCATGTGACATTTGTTCCTAAAGCCATTTCCATGTGTTGAGCCCGAACCCACCACAAGGAAGTTTAGATACATCTCTCAAACTTGTTAATTACCAATACTACTTGCCATGGCAAGGAAAGAAAACTAGCTTTTTGTTCCCATCTTCAATACTTGTGGTTTCCAATAGTTAAGGCGATTATTGATATTTAGCAGCAATAATTCTCCAAAAGCACAAACTCTAAGTTGGTTGATCGTGTTATTTAGCATAATTAAAAATTTTAAAACTCGATTTAGAGTTATGGTAGAGATAGATAGATTATACCCTATTTACTGTCCTTTTGTATGCCTAGGAGACACTTTCTCACCGGCATGCCTCATGCCATGCCACATAGCATCATACATGTAAAGGCCAACTAATAATTAAGTGCATGAGGATAACAGAGGTATGACCATCAAAACATATGAACCTTCAAATAGCTTATTGAAGGTTACCTAAAGTTGACTGCGTGCTTTCTTTTTTCCTTTTGAGAATGCATGAAAAAAAATATCTTAAGCATGCTAAAAGATTAATCTTTGATATAATACGCAGAGTAAAGTGATGGAAGATGTATTTTGAGGTGATAAAAGATATGAAGTATGCAAATCACTATATGCATTCAAAATTATGCAGCAGGAAGATGGAAGTGTATAATTATCAGTCATGTTAATTGTCAAACATAGGGGCCTTACCATTTGCACTTTCTGATGGATAAGACAAGTAGACAAGTCAATGGTGAAACCCTTGAGCATATTTGGCAAAGGTTGTGCCTCATCCCAGCACCAGCGAACTTCACGGATAAATTCAATCCAGAGGGATGCTACAGATTAATGTAAATTTTATAAATATATGATAGAATTCAAACTTAGAATGCAAGTCAATGGTAAATAAAATTTCTTAGTACAACAAAGTTCACAAATAAAAACACAAATTTTATATTCAAAGAAGAAGCGGACGAGATCAACTACAGATACAACCCACATATATTACAACCGCCCAACAAAAGTAAATGTAGGCAAAACTGAGTAAAACAAGGGCACAAGAGGTGCTCCTTTGATTTCACGGCAGTGTTTATTTTCACATTCCAGAGGCAAGCTTCCACCGGGAGGTAGCACAGTAGACCCAATTTATATAATGAATAAAGAAATAATAATAAAAACCATTTGAGTCTTGTTCACAATAATTAAAGCATGTTACAGCAAACCTCAAACAATTAGTGTTGTTATCTTCTCAGCTAGGAAAGTCATAATTCCTTTAGAGAAGGTGCAAGTATTAGCATACGTGTCTACATGTTAATCCCATATTTAGAACCCAAATAGATGTAATAACTAGTCTTTTAAAATAAACTGCAATTTCTTAAATTAGGTGACCCTTTTGAAATATCACCAATTAAAATCCCCAAATCAATTTTTTTTCCTTCTCACCTCACCAGTTCATACCTCTTTCGTGGACAACATCCCCTGCCATGCAACTCAGCCATTATGCCATTCCCAAGATCCAACCTCCTCTATCTCTCTTGTGCTAACGCTGCTCCAATCTCGTCATGAGACTTGGTCAACACCGACAATGTCATCACTCCTCAAGCCAAATGCCACTAACCCTTTTTATAGACGTCGTCTCCTCCACAAGACAGGATCAAAGCTAATCACCTCCTTCACACGACTCTGCATCTGCAGACAAACGATTAAACTAAGCATACCATTATTACCCTTGAGGACCTTCTACAAGGATGTGTACTGGACTTTGGTGGGTAGTTGGGCAGGTGATTTACACCTTGTGAAGTTCACTTCTAGTAACAGTTGTCACTCATCAATCCAAACCTTTTGTGGTACTTTATAGGAAAGTTTATAGATCCTCAATGCTATGAGATAAAGTTGGTGAGTGGCAGCTGTTAGGTTCACAGTGGACTTAAAGAGATGCATATGGTTATCAAACAGAGATGTAGAGAGCTGAGTCTTTAGCTGGAGACCATGTTTTGATTCACATATCCCCTAATAAGGGCGTGCAGATACTTGGCCTTAAGAGGAAATTAACTCCTGAGTCTATTGGGTCTTTCAAATCTTAGAGCAAGTTGGTATAGTAGCCTACACACTTTGCTTTGCCGTCTTCTCTGGATGGGATTCATGATGTTTTTCAGGTGTCCATGCAAAGATAGTATGTCAAACCTAATTAGCAGTTCTGTTTCACCCTGATTCAAGTGATGAGGAGCCTCTAGTTCACATTCTAGATTATAAGGAGCATCATTGACATAACAAGAAATTATGGTCAGTGAAGGTTGACGGCAACACCGTTCATAGCAGAAGGTTACTTGAGAGCAGGAAGAAAAAAATTCAAGCCAAGCACTCACCTTTTTACTTCAGTTAATTAGCTAAATTTATGAGCCAAAATTTATGTAAGAAGCTAAGATGAAATAACCTCTTTTTTAAAATTAAGGGCCTAATGCAATTTCACTAGGAGATTTTTTTTCTGTAGCATCACAATTAAAATCTTTCCCCAGGAATGAGAGCTTCGTGCATTGAACTTCCCTTTATGATTTGTTGCAGGATGAGAGCATCAAGAAGAGAAATATCAGGATAAGAGACTTGACACAAACAGAAAAGATAACATAGATGGCAGCTTAGTTGATGATTTTGAACGACCAGATGCTGGATTTTCGGCTGCCTAGCATAAAAGTGAATTAAAAAGTCAGGAAGAATAATCTGTGTATTAAATATGCTACTGCAACAAGTATGGGAAAGTGTAATAAACATAAAAAATAACCTAAAACAAAGTCTTCCAAAAATTGTGCCTCGTATGATTTATCTAATGCACTTACTAAAAGATGTAATTGCGACACCAATCCAACAAACTTCCCTGGAGAATCATGTATCCTAGGAGAAGTATCAAATAATGACAAAATTGACAATAAAATGGGAATAAAATATGTGGATGATCAATCACTTTGCTCTAAAAAAAGAAATATCAAATAATAAGTTAATTGACGATAAAACAAGAAAGAAAAGATGTGGATGATCAATCATTTCACCTTCCAATTTCACAATGGAGGAAACTAAATTAGGGAAAAAAGATGAATAAAGGGTGTAAAGGAACAAAAAGAAAATTCTTAAGTATTACATATGATGATGTTTAAAATGAAATCTTTGAGAAGTTTATAACACAAGAAAATACAAAACATTAAACTGAACTCTTTACATTTCTCTTTTGGTAAATTATAGCAGAGGAAGGAGCAGAAAATAAATAACCTTGAAACATGATAAATTTGGAATAAAAGATTAGTCAGTGCATTAAAAAGATTATATTAAAAAGATTAGTCTCTTTTGGTTCATTGTTTGATGCTTGACATTTATTGTAATCATGCAGTGTGTCCTGATTAATTAGGCGTCAATTATATGAATCTTACCCGTGCATTAAGCTCTATGCAAGGTTATAGCATTAATAATATTGAAATCGATTTAATATACTAATGATAAATTTTGGTATGAGGGTAGCGTTTGAAATCTTGTAATGTACAGCTCATAACGATTTAGATTTGTCAGGTCCAACAATGCATCAATAGTCGCACTATCCATTTCTGATGGTTTCTCAATGAAATGGAAATGCAAGCAGTGATAGATACTGCATATTACTCACAGTGTCCACCTATGCCGAGCAATATACTGCTTGTATCAAGAAGCTAACTGCTTCATACCATGCAGTACTCAACCTCTATTCTGATTCAAAAGCATGCAAACATTGTGCAAGCTTATCAGGCAATATATACTGATTCAAAGTTGCCTGCACACTCCTCAACCTCTATTCTTCACTATTCCCCCAATTTCTTTTGTAGTCTTGAAAAATATTAATCATGAATGCACGCTATGAAGCTAGCCAAAATTAAATCAATAAGCATGCAAACATTGTGTTCGTGTATTCAACAGTGAAAGTTGAAAAAAAATTGAAGATAATTTTTTATTCAATTTAATCAAATAACCCTATAGCAGCCTATATCCTAAAGGACCTTCTAGAAGATCAATTAGCTAATTAACCGTTGTAACTATATAAAAAGCAAAAAAACTCTCATGCCAAGAGACACCTGAGGTCATCAAATTACTAGAATACAACAAAAAGTTTTGATGAATTAATTGAGAGACAACATAGCAATAATCGTTTTTTTTTTTGGAATTAAACAATCTTAGAGAAGGGATATGCAAAGTAATTGAAATTTTTTTCAGCAACATTCAATGTGTGCCAAAGTGTGATGAGTGGCAATGCACGGTGCCAAAATTGTACCACTCTAATTAGTAACTGATACTTCAAGATTGAATAATATTTTTAATCTTACTAGGGAGTAAATAGAAGGTAACAATAATTAAAATTTAGTGATATACAGGGTGTAGTGTCCATTACCTGATTAATCAAAATTTAACAATATAATTGAATGAATGGATTAATGAGATTGAATTCAATTATTATGATGCTACTAGAATCAAATAAATGTGTATTCAAATCTCAGATAGAATACTTCGAATTCAACCAGCATAGGAATGAGCTAGTATAGTTTGATGTTATCTTAGAAAAATGGCTGAAGTGAACATGTAAACCATAAGGGTTATTGTTAAACCACAATAGTAATTGTTTGAAACAGAACCACAAAGAAGTCTTACATGTTCGCGGAAATGACAGGATATAGAAGCCACTTTTCTGCATCAAATGAGGATGTATTTTCTACTTCTGCCATCTCAAGAGAACTTTCAAACATCCTACTTGACCAAATTGCGACCAGATCAAAAGCTGAAATGAACAGGGGGCAACAAGTCGTATCATCAAGTGATAAAACTGGGATAAATTCTCAGTCTCAGAAAAACTGACTAATGCACTGAACCATTAAACCTCGGATAAAAACTGCAAAAAAATGAATTAAATTGATTTGTAACCAACTTCTTTGGGTATGAATCAATACCAATACAATATGTGCTAGGTGACAGAAATGTGTCTTAATATGAACCATTTTAACATCAAAGAAATCATTAATTGAAGTTGCAACATAAACAAAATTTCTTGGACCAAGTTTGCAGGACCACAATTTTCAATGTCAATATTCAAAATTAATTACAAGGCAAAAAAAATATTCACATGTGTGACTTAGGTATTCGCTTTTGCATTAGCAACTTTCTTTACCCACAAAAACCAATAACCAACTTGACCAAAAGTTGAAACAAGTAGTCTAATCGTCGACGTATAACATGTTAAGGTGCTTCACTCAAGATCTGCAAACTTATCTAGAGATAATATCAAAATGGTTACTTGGTAGAGTAGAACATTATGATCTGAACCTAAGAAGTGTGTTTGCTTGAATCTTCCATAGGCAGACACACTGACAGCATAAAGCTCAAAAGATGTAGCATAATAACATGGAAAACTCTAATCAAACCAGGATCAAAGCAAAGCATGAAAAATCCAAGAAAGTAATAGCACTCATAAAATAAGCAATCAGTCCCCAATATTATGTGTTCAATCTGGCAGAATATTATTAGTGCTAATATATATACACACACAAAAGTAATGCTGGGCGCCTCCCCATATGCACCCGCGTGCGCAACTGAGGGGGGCACCTAGCGTGGGGACCACTGCCATGCTGGGCGCTCCCCTGCAGGCGCGCATGCATATCACATCTCTCTCTCTCTCTCTCTCTCTCTCTACAAGCACGTAATTAGGCATCCAACAAATGCCCTAGTTGGGTGATATGAGTGCATTACAAATATGCGCTTTAATAAAGAAAGAGAGGGGTAAAAAAGGCTTGGTTAGCAATAATAAAATAGGGTAAATTTTCATTTAAATATAGATGACAATATAGTAAAGGATCAAGCACAATAGAGTAAGAGGATCCATACAGTCCATCCCACTTAGTGGGATAAAGGCTTATTTGTTGTTGTACTTGTATATAACTGAAGAAATTGATAGGAAATTATCCAGTCAGTCCACTTTATCCTGAGATAAACTCTCATTACTATAAAATGTCATACTCAGTTATGGGACCTCGGAGACTTAGTCAATATGCTTCATCCCTAAAAGAGATAATATTGAAAATAATGTGCATGGCAATTTAATTAGTGTAATATAACTTCAGTGGTTCGCTCGAAAGGATGTCTAACTCAATCATTGACAGTCAAGTCAAATAAACCACATGTACATGGTCATAACTCTACAATAACCGCTGCGGCCACGGGGTTGCGCAACACGTCGCAGCTATTACGTGTTTGGTGTCGTGGTCGTGCCGGTGCCAGGGCGGAACAAGACGTTTCACCCGTTTCGACTGTCTCGGCACGACACTTTAAACCATGATCCTACCTATTTGATTATCAAACTATTTTATCATATGAGATAACATAAATATGCTATGTAATAACTTATCCATAACTGCTAAACTTCTCTTGGTTGTTACATATTCTACTTTCTTTGGTAATTGCTTTTGGAGGCCTTATATCCTATGGATTTTTCGGCAATCATTTTCAATGTTCAGTTTGCAATGAAGCTCACATATAGAACTCCTCCATATGAATCTGATGATGAGATTGATAGTATTGATCCCGAAGATAAAGACTCAACGGAGATATTGATTTTCTGAAACACATTAAAACCTAATGGGATGATGACTGTCCTTGAACAGAATGGTATTCTACAGAGGATCCAGTATCAGGTACATTTTAATTACATACC
>JBBMJZ010413094.1:11850700-11861476 GCA_037833815.1 Zingiber zerumbet
CAGCTGATCGGGAGAAATGCTTCACAAATAATTTTGTCCAGTCAGTCGGACTTACAGTCTCCTTCGACTAGAATTGAGGGGGAGGCATATAATGCGGTGATAAGGAGAGGTCCCACCTCGAACGGGGTAGCGGACATGGTGGAAGTCAAAGTCAAGGCGGTTAACACTCCGACATCATCGGTCGATCAAGCAAGAGGGTCGCCCGACCGGGAGGAGAAAGACCCGATCCGACATCAACTCTGGCTCAGCAACTCTCCGAGCACCTGACACTCAATATAAAGGAACAAATGCCAATCATATGCAGAAGTCGAGCCCAGCAGCTACCCCGCTCGACCTTACAACATTACCTGGACAGAACAACGGATTAGAGTCACGGTCGAACAGACTACACACAGCCGAGCGGACGAGTGCAGTACCTACAGCAGGCTTCCGCCCGAGCGGATAGTGGAGACATGAGCTAAGCGGCTATCCCGCTTGGCCCAGCTACAAACACAGTACGTTATCTTGTGACATCCTTTTGGGAGCTAGTGTCATCGACATGCGGCATGGTCAGACAGAAAATCGTACAGCGGAAGCTTCCACTGTCACTTCAGAGATATGCTCGGCACGTTAATGTACTGTGTCAGGGACACTTTACTGACACATCTTTTCAGGGAAAACCTGGGGATGTGTGCTCGCCTTGGCAGGCGTGCACGCACACTACAGGAGCTCTATATAAAGGGCAGTCCAAGCTTCAGCGTAGGTATGCGCACTACTGTTGTTACTACTGTTCACTAGTTTCTTTGTTCCGCTTTCATCTTCATCGCCGGTAACTGACTTAAGCGTTGGAGGGACAACGCCGGGGACCCCTTCCCTGGCTCGGTACTGACGTAGTTTGTGTTGTAGGTCCGAGCGGAGTACACAAGTGGTCAACAGGAGGGTCACATCCCCAGCATCCGTCTCTTCGACTTTCGGACGGGATCAAAAGTTAAACTTTTCTCTCTCTCATATACTTATTATTCATATTTTATCTAATTGTATCAGCTTCAAACCTCATTTAAATTATTAGATACTTTAAATTGTTAGTGTTTTAGCAATTCCAAACCTACTCTCTTATATTTTCAACTGTGTTATTTATATTCATCTTTACAAACATCTAAATGTCTTGAGGAAACGTTTCAAATTGCTAGAAAGTAGAAGAGGTGAATAATGAACCTGTAAATAGAGAGTTCTTTTCTTTTAGCAAGACACACTTAATTAAGATAAGATAAAACATAACAAAAGGGAAATGATCGTTTACTTCCTCAAGTTGCTACTCCAAAACCTATGTACAAAGGTGCCTGTCCATTGTCTTTTTCCTTTTCAGTAACGTATCGAAAGCAGAAAAACCTCTTATGTTGGATTTGTACAGTTGGATTAGCTTCCACTGGCCTTCCAATCTCTCGATCTACATAACTGATCTCCTGATCTAACTCTAGCGATAACCTGCCAAACAGATAAGGAGTATCCTGTGCATTGGTTGACTTGGTCGCATGAACCTCCTGACTCAGTTTACTATGTCTGATTCCATCTGTGGTTGAGTCTACCCTTTATTGAATATAAGTTACTCAACTCATCTCACTAGCTTACCTCACACAGGCTTCCTCCTGACTTCTCGTCCCTCATATACTTACTCCCCGTATCATCCTTCTCGCTCAATTGAAGTATTCTTCCGTAACTGTTCATACCTTAGATGCATTGAGTCTGTCGGCTTGCTTCCCTTGTCATCATTCTAGCTCGCTTCCGTCTTCTACCAAGATCTTGCTATCTTCGATGTTCATCATATTTTTTGATCCATCGGGTGTCCCATACCATCCTTCACTGTACTCCACCAGATCCTAAATCCTTAGGTACCTATGTGCAAAACCTAACTTAAACTAATTTGATAACACATTAAAACAATTATAGCTCAAACCACCTGGGATTCTAGAGATTTCTCCCTTATAACTACCGGGGACACTAACCACACCAACAAAATAAGTGTCTCGAATCTTAGGATGAGCTTTCCTTAGATATGTTGTTAATAAAAAAGGATAAAGTTACTATCATTCCCTATTAAATGTGTATTTATTACTATGAATGTTATCTTTCATAAAAATTTAATTATTTCCCTACGTCTAACTTTCAAAGGGTACCTTTAAACTAATATGCCATATTACCTATAATCTAATTCAAAATCAACATACAACAGCATAAGTATTTTTATGCGGTAATGAAGAGGGACCCCACCAAAGGTGAGTCAAAGCCAGGAAGACTTGCTGACGTGGAGGTCAAAGTTAAGAATAGTCAAAGACCCTGGGCGGATGAACATGCGGGTCGGTCGTATCTCCCAGGTCGGACAAGCAATGATGTTGAACGACCTTAATTCAAGAGCTCTCAAAATAGGAGTTAAAAAACAAGCATCAACTTCCAATTTCGGTCGAGGGGACGCTATGGCTAGTCGGACAAAAGTTAGTTTTTCGACAGCAGGATGGGCGAGTAGATGATAAGCCACTAGTGCCAGGCGGCAAGACATAACCGGGGTGGCCCGGTCAAGTGGCATCCGATTGGCCAATTATTGGGCCCTCTTCCATATCTCTCTATATTCTTTTGGGGGTTTACACCACTGACAACAAAGAAAGTATAACATGCAAATCGTACTTTAGAAGCTTTCATCCTATCACATCAAGGATTTTCACGCTCATTTGGTGAAAGATGTCAGAGATACTTTTTGACTTATTTTTTCTTAGGACACTTTGAAAACGAGCATCCGCTTTGAGATGCGTACACAAATGGTATAGGGACACTATAAAAGGGGGTCTCATCTACAGGCGGAGGTATGCGATGTTTCACTGTTGAACATGCCTTGGCTACAACATTTTTATTGTTCTTCTTCTTGCGTGAGTTACTGACTTGAGCGTCGGAGGGCCAACATGTGGGATGTGTTGCAGGATCATGTGGAGTCTTCGCTTCATCAACCTTCAAGCCACATCTCTAGCTTGTCGTCTTCTTTGCTTTTAGACATGATCATATTTGGCGTCGTCTGTGGGAACTTCACCTGAATTCGAAACGTGAAGATAGTGGACGCTGGATGACTTACTACTATAACGTTAACACAAGAAGACCTGGAGCTGTTGATATAAGTCCGAGTTGCAAAGATGGTGGAGTAGCAGCAGACAATAACCGACTGCCTAGCGAATGCCCCTGTGACATTGATGACAGGATAGCATGCTGATCCTAGAGCTCGAGCAAAGAGCGTCGTTGTTCATAAGCCAAACAATAGGTAGATCGACGCCTTCCGGGATGCTCTAAACACGCTGATCCCCTACCACCACGCATTGTTTCGTACGCCCTCGAAAGAGCAGGGCTGAGTGGAAAGGACACAAGAGTTCTCTTCAGAGGATACGCCTGTTCGGGATGGGCGGAAAGGCAAAGCACCCCGCCTTGACGACACTCCCGAGCAGATCAATAGATAGTTCTCTCAAGAGATCCTGGATGACTGACTGCCACTGGACTACAGATCACTGACGATTGGCGAGTACAAGGGGACAACAAACCCGGAAGACCATCACATAAAATTTGATAACATGGCCACACTCTATTAGTACACTGGCTAAGTAAAATGCTGAGTATTCCTCACCATGTTCTCCATATCGGCACAGAGGTGGTTCAAGTGCCTGTCGATAGGGTTTATCGGCAACTTCAAAGACTTCCGAACAACTTTCCTATAACATTTTGCAAGTAGCAGCCGCTATCAGAAGACGAACATAAACCTGCTCACGATCAAATAAGGGCCTAAGGAAACATTATGGGCCTACATCAAGAGATTCAACTAGGTGGCTATGGATATTCCATCGACTACCCCTGAGATCTTGGTAAGTTCCTTTTCCCAAGGACTTACGGATGGTGACTTCTTTCGATCCCTCATCCGAAAGCCCCTAAGAGACTTCGACCAGTTGCTCGGGTGGGCCACCAAGTACATTAATGTCGAGGAGGCACAATCAACTCGGAAGAAAGAGGTGATTCCCGAGCCGGTGGTCGCCATAGAGTGTCTAGCAGCTCACATCCACTAACCTCCAAAGGGGCCCCGAGCGTGCACCACTCAGCAACATCTAGAGACCAAAGCCCATGCGGTTCAACATGTGGAGGTAAAGGGGATGAAGTTCATTGAGTCTTGACTGTGGACACTGCTCTTCTGTTCATATTATCGGTCAGCCATGCACAACACTAGATATTGCTACCATTTCAAACCAAACTCATGCTGATCGGCTTCTCTGAGATTCCATCGTCTCCTAATTGACACCACCACCACCGATCAGGAGGACAACATGAGGAGGGAAGGCTGGCAACTGAACAACACCAACAGTAGGCTGAGCGCAAAGATTACGAGCGGCCTGCTCGAGCCTCTGCTAAGCGGGCACGCCTGTCAGCTTGGGAAGAAGAGAAGAAGAGAATTGTCGCAACGTTACTCGGGGCGATATAGGCATAATTGTAGGAGGCCCGACCGACGGTGATTCCAACCAAGCTCGGAAGTTACATGCTCGGCGATTGGAAATACACGTTGTCGGTTGTAACAAGGAGAAAGTAGAGGGGCTGGAGATCAGTTTTGACCCTCAGGACTTGGAGGGAGTGGAAGTATCTCATGAAGACACCTTGATTATCCGAGCAGTAATTGCTAACTATACTATTCATCGAACCTTTGTAGCTATAGGTAGCTCGGTGAATATTATAATCAAGAAGACATTTGATCAACTATAAATAGATCGAAGTGAATTGTAACCCATGACAATGCCCTTATATGGGTTCATAGCCAATGAAGTGTTGTCAATCAGCCAAGTTCGACTGGTCATATCACTCAGAGAAGAGCCGCTCAAAAGGACGAGAACGATGAACTTCATTGTGGTAGACGCCCTGGCTGTGCACAATGTCATATTGGGTCGACCGATACTTAATGAATTTTGAGCAGTCGTCTCTACGTTCTGCCAGAATATCAAGTTCCTTGTGGAGAACTCAGTTGAGGAAGTAAAGGGAGACCAACTAGCTACTTGCCGATGCTATGTTGAAATGGTAAAGACCGAGGTGTGTGCTGCTTGAAAAGCCCAGCGGCTAGAGGTGAATGCAATCCTAGAAGAGCTTTCCATGCTGATCTATGAAGAAAAGGAAGAAGTGCAGGTGCATCCCACTCGATCGGAGGCCACAACCCTATATAGTGGCCGATATAAGCATGGAAAAGAAGGTGGAGCTGGTCGTTGTCTAAGGTAAAATCATGATGTATTCGCATGGGAGACTCACGAGCTCCCGGGCATCTCACCGGCCATAGCACAACATGAATTACATGTCCGACTAGACGTTAGTCCAGTGAAATAAAAGAAAATAGATTTTAGTTCGGAGTGGAATTATATCATCTGAGTAGAGGTAGAGAAGTTACTTGAGGCCGAGCAAATTCGTAAAATTCAGTTCCTGAGTTGGCTTGCCAATGTTATGTTAGTCTCCAAGCCAGGCAACAAATGACAGGTTTGCATCAACTTCCATGATCTGAACAAAGCTTGCCCGAAGGACTACTACCCGCTGCCGCGTATCGACCAGATGGTAGATTCCATAGTTGGCTGCGAGCTAATTTGTATGCTAGACGCATACCAGGGCTGCCACTAGGTTCCGCTCACCAAGGAGGATGAAGAGAAGGTCAGCTTCATCACGGTAGATAGAATCTTCTTCTACAATGTCATGTCGTTTGAGTTGAAGAATGCCAGAGCCACATATCATAGGCTAATGAACAAGGTGTTCCACCGCCAGATCTGCTAAAACATGGAGGTATACATACATAGATGACATTTTGGTAAAATTCCTCTGAGCTGCTGATCGCTGTGCAGATATAGAGGAGACCCGCTGAACACTAAGGAAGTACAAACTCAAGCTCAACCTGAGTAAGTGCCTGTTTGAGGTAAAAAGTGGATGATTCCTTTACTACATTGTAACCGAGTGGGGGATCAAAGCAAATCTGAGCAAAGTGAAGGTACTCCAGGACATACCTCCTCCGTGCAACTTGAAGGAGGCTCAACGACTAACCAGACGAATTACAACCTTATTAAGATTCATCTTCAAGTCGTCCAATTGGAGCCACCCATTCTTCAAAGTTCTACGCCGAGCTATGAAATTTCAATGGGATGCAGAGTGCGACAAGGTGCTGGAAGAGCTCAAAAGTTATTTAACTTCTTTACTTGTATTAGCGAAAATCCATCACCAGCAAGCTGCTCTAGATGTACTTGTCATCCATAGAGGAAGCAGTCGGGTTGACGTTGGTGCGATAGAATGACGCTGAACAATAGCCAATGAACTTTTTGAGCCACTTATTAAAAGATGTTGAATGTCGCTAGACCTATCTTAAGAAATTGGAGTATGGACTGGTCTTCACCACTCAAAGGTTATGCCCATACTTTCTATCGCATCCCATAATCGTGTTGGCTAACAACATGCTTGAGAGAGTTATCTTCAACCCAGAGGCATCCAGACAGCTAATCAAGTGGACCATAGAGCTAAGTGAGTTCGAACGCTGAGCCAGAACCAACTTGGAAGATATATGTGTAAGTACCCTATAATAGTTTTGATGTGATCAACCAAGTTAAGTTAGGCCCTATTATCTTTTGATGTTTTATGTCTAAGTGTGCAGAAACTTAGGAGCATATGAAGTCGAGCAAAATACATAGCTAGTGAGAAGGATGACACGGGAGAGAGTTGATGGGCTCAGTGCATCTAAGAGACGAGGTGCTACGGAAGAGTACGCTGGCGGACAAGAAGTAAGCGTGTGGAGTTTATGAGGGATGAGAAGTCAGAGTGGAAGACTACTTGAGAATGCCAGAAAATGAGTTCTGATGAGCCCTATTCTGGATGGACGAGATCACCCAAGCGAGCGGAGACGAATCTGAGCAGAATTGGATAGTCAATGAGATGTTGACTATCCAAGCGCCCGAACTGGGTCCAAGTACTCGAACCCCCTGGGTTAGCCCAAGGGCACCTCGACACTTACCTCGTCTAGGAAGGGTGTCCGGGCACCTGGACCTGGTACGGGTACCCGGACCGAGATAAAATTTTATTCCACACCTATTGCATAGTCGTTTATGTGACGATAAGATTTGCTAAGCTAGGGGCGTCCGGAGAGGGTCTAGGCGCCAAACCGTGCCATGTTAGTAAATAGTCATTTTTGACTAGTGGGCTATAAATAGAGTCCTAGTCTTCTCCTTTTCAAAAAATACACTCTGTACTTCTAGTTCTATTCAATTTTTCACTTTCGAGCTTCATTTTTGTGTACAAGGCTTCTCTACCTTTGGCGTTTTGTTTGAGAAGGAGATTTTCTTACTGAGCCTATTTTCCTTAGAGTAGTAATCCTCTAATTGTCAATCAAGTAAAAACCTTGCTTGTCTCATACTTATTTTGATTCTATCATTCTGTTTAATTAAGTGTGTAACTGTGTTAAGCTTGATTGTTTGAGAAAGGTATTAGTTTATTTTATTGCGTAAGGCAATTCACCCCCCTCTTGTCGACCGCAAGGGACCTACAATTGGTATCAGAGTAAGATCGGCTCAGAAGGACTAACCGCCAACTAAAGCAAAGACGATGGCCGGAACAAGCATCCACCCGCCAAAGTTCAAAGGAGACTTTGTACACTGGAAGAAAAAAAATGGAGGTATATTTTAAAACCGATTTTGATATATTTTTAATTTTGAAAAATATTTTTGCAATACCTACTGACAACAACGACGAGTTGAAAAAAGAACACAAGACGAAGAAGGAACAAATCGAATTTATAGCAAATGGAAAAGTAGAATTCCATCTGCTAAGCACGCTGCCACCACATGAGGTAAACTGAATCAGAGTCTAAGAGTCTACAAAAGACTTCTGGGAAAAATTCCTAAAGCTTCACGAAGGATCATTCGAAGCCAAGCTTGCAAGGAGAGATCTACTTCAGAACCAATTGATGAATCTGCAACTAAAGGAAGGTGAAAAAGTTCCTCAATTGCACACCAAGCTAAAGGAGCTAGTCACCGAACTCACGAATCTCGAAGAAAAGGCAACTAACTGAGATTCACTAAGGTATACGCTTAACGCTTTCCCTAGAATACCTGAATGGTCAATCCTAGTAGATGCATATTACATCTCTAGGGACATGGAGCTAAGTAATTTAGAGGAATTATTTTCTACATTTGAAATACATGAAACTAGATGTGCAATCTAAAGGAGTCCGAACAGAATATAGCCTTAAAGCAAAAATGGATGAACCAGAGTCTGAAACTTCTCTCGACGACGATGAAACGACATTTATGGTAAGGAAGCTTTAAAAAAAATCTCTAAAGTTAATAAATTCAATCAAGTGTAGGCCAAAAGAAGAAAAAGGAGATTGAGATGTTATCACTGTAATGAAAAAGGGTACGTCAAAGACAACTGTCCAAAAGTGAAGAACAAAGATAAGGACAACGACAAAAGACTGACCCTGAAGAAGTACAAGAACCTAAAAACTACATGGACGGAACGTCAGAATAAAAAATTGAAGCCTACGTCGGACTTGCGCTGATGGCACGTCACGAAGAAGATGAAGAAGCAAGCTCATTCGAGATGAGCATCGAGAGCATTGATAAAGGGGGAGCAATGTCAGAAGAACTAGCATCAGATAATGAGATCGACAAGGTAAGTCAGGTACGATCTCTACCTCCTAATAAATTATTTAAATTTATAAAAATACTGTCAAAAAATTCTTGTAAATTAGAAATTAAAAATGAAAATTTTAAAACGAAAAATGAGGAATTAAAAAAAACCTTAGCAACATCTTGTCGATTAAAAGATTTCGACAAGATAAAAATTGAAAATGAAAAATTAAAACTAGAAATAGAAAATTTGAAGAATTATGCATGTTCATATGCTCAACAAATTAGAAATTTCTAATTTAAGGGCCAAATTAGAAAATTAATTAGCATTTTAGAAAACTAGCATTTTAGATATCGTATGGGCCAAATTACAAAATTATCACCAAAATATATTTTTTAAAAAATTCTAATTATCCAGTAGGTAGGAGTTCCAAAATCATACTTAAATTAAAAATCATTATACATGCTTTATTTTTAATTTGAATTCATAATTTTTGTTTAAAATTGTCTAACATTTTTTCCATATAATTTCTCTTTGAAATTAATTTGATATTAATTTTTCAGAGAAAGAGGGTTTCATTACTTATCAGTATAAAAAAATTTAAAATTTTTTTACCATTAAATTATTTTTTATGAATTTTTTAACAAAAATTATATTTTTATTTTAAAATATTTTGCAGCTTTATTTTTGCAAACTTTATTTTTCTGTAAAAATTTATTATGTTCTCTATCCAAGAAAATATTTTCAAACTTTTTTAACTGTTATTGAATTTTTTATAAATTATTTATTCAAATGCTAATTTTTAATATAAAAAATTCTTGAAGATTCAATTTTTGAAAAGTTAGTTTTTTTTTAGAAAATTTTTCACGATTTTTTTATCTTAGAAACTATTTTTAAGCAGTTTTTTAGAAAATACAACCTTATCTAGAAAATAATTTATTATTTCTTTAATCAATTCATTTTTTCGTACCAATTTATCACAACTTTAGATATGTTAGCTTAACTATTATAAAAAAAAATTTCAGAAATTTTGAACAATTAAAAATCATTTTAAAATGATTTTTTTCCAAAACTACTTAATAAATCCTAAAAATTCATATTTTCAAACTTTAAAGTTTTTTTTTTTAAATATTTGCCATTTGTTTTTCCCTTAGAGATTAATTAAGATCACAAGGAGAGAGTTAGAGATTAAGTCTAGGGGGAGAGTAATTTTAAAAAATATATTATTAATTGCATATTAAGTAATTACTATTTCACTAGAATTTATTTTTGGTTTACCTTAACTTAATATGGGTTGCTCATATCAAAAATGAGGGATTGTAAGTGCCCAGTGATATTTTAATGTGATGAACCAAGTCAACTTATGTCCTGTTATCTTTTGATGTATTGCGTCTAAGTGTGCAGAAACTTAGGAGCATAGGAAGTCGAGTGAAAGACGTAACTAGCAAGAAAGACGACACGAGAGAGAGTCGACATACTTGGTGTGTCCGAGGGACGAAGTGCTGCGGAAGAATATGCTAGCGGACGAGAAGGAAGCATGCGGAGTTTTCGAGGGACGAGAAGCTAGAGGAAAAGATTACTCAAGAAGGCTGGAAAATGAATTCGGGTAGACCCTATTCCAGATGGTCGAGATCACCTAAGCGAACAAAGTCGGATCGAAGTAGAACTGGGCAGTTAACGAGATGTTGCCTGTCCGAGCGCTTAGACCCATGGGTCAGCCTAGGGGTGCCTCAACGCTCGCCTCGTCGAGGAAGGGTGTCCGGGAGCTCGGACCTGCTCCAAGAGCCCAAGCCGGGATAAAATTTTATCCCGCCCCCTTTTCGTAGTTGTATGCGTGACGATAAGATTTGTGGCACTAGGGGCGCCCGAGAGGGTCCGAGTGCTCGGACCCTGGCACGTCAGCAAACGGTCATTTTCGACCAGTGGCTATAAATAGAGCCTTGGTCTTCTCCTTTTTTAAAAACACACTCTGTACTTCAAGTTCTATTCAGTTCTTCACTTTAAGCTTCATTTACGAGGCTTCTCCGCCTCTAACATTTTGTTCGAGAAAGAAATTTTCTTACTGAGCCTACTTTTCTTGGAGTAGTAATCCTCTAATTTTCAACCAAGTAAAAACCTTGCTAGCCTAGTACTTATTTTGAT